>OX090895.1:37052782-37329141 GCA_944319695.1 Tiphia femorata | reverse complement strand
AGAGAGAGAGAGAGAGAGAGAGAGAGAGAGAGAGAGATACTCCGCACACCAATGATTTGACTTCCCACGTAGAGAAAATGGATTTGGATCGGACGCGGCTCGCATAACGAGATGCGGCGCTGCGTCGAAACGATTACCCCATTCTCAAGCTTCCATTCAGTCTCAATCTCTCCGCGATCGTTCTCGTTTCTCGTCGAACGAGGAGCGATCATCTCCCGGACCTCATCATCGCCTCGTCCCGCGCGTCGCGTCGTTAGAAATCGTCGCGCGTTCGTTTCGTGAGACACTCTCGTTATCGATCCTTCGCTCAATATACTTAATTCACCGAAGTGTATCAACCTCATTCTCACGGCCTCCCTCGCGACGCGATACTTTCTCCGTTTTATCGTGTCGTTTCGCTTGAAAATTGCCAATACACACGAGCGGAATCGCGAGGGCAATGGCGTCGAGAAGAAAACAGTAGAGGCAAAGAGTATTCGCGCGAGGACGAGGGTGGGTGAAATGGGGTCGAATGAATTAATTTGTAACGGGGCCGCTTCGATCACGTTACCTGACACTCATATGTCCCGTTGTCCCTGTCTTGGACGTATTTGATTTGAAGTGTCCAATCGTCCGAGCCCTCGTGATGCAGCACCTGAAACCGCTCGTCGTTCGTGTATGTGAACATCGAGCTCGTTAGGACGTGGAAGTCACGTCGCCGGATCCACGATATCTGAAACACCGGGGAGAAATGGCGATTATTATAGTTTCATTTACGATTATCGACGGTTCGTGGCCCGCGTAGAATTTCGCCGGGGAAATTTTATTTATCGAATTTCATTCACGGTCGAACCAGTCGCCACCTTCGCTCTCGTAAATGGCCAGCCCGACGTCACTCTCTGGTCCACGATATTTCTCGGCCAGCTTGCTGCTCGAGAAGTGGACGTTACTTGGCACGATGGCCAAACTGGAGGCGTCACCGCCACTTTATTTATACGCCCGCGAGGCGTGAGGAGGGGCTCCGATAAACGATTTAACGAAAGGACGCGTCCTCGTCGTCGGGTGGCCAGGAGTAACAAGCCACGTCGGAGGAGAGGCTGGGTGTCGGCGTTTGGCCCGTTCCAAAGAGGCGAAAAAACGTGCGAGGACGAAGCCGAAGGAAGGAGATATAAACGAATTCGACTCGCCGAGCGTCGCGGCGCCCGGGTCGATTCTTGGCTACGCGGAGGCTCGCGCGCGCGCTCCTGGGGAACGATTCCGGGTAAGACAATTTTCGAGGAGGAGGGAGGAGCACGAGGGAGATGAGGGTGGGGGAGGATATTGCATGAATAGTAAAATTGCGAGAGCCGGAAATACAATCCACGTCCCGGGAGAACGCAGCGAATTCGCCATCCCTCTTCGAACGATGAAGAGGAGGAGAGGTGGAAAGGGTCGGAAGCGAAGGGAAGGTGGAGGAAGCAGAGGTCGCGAAGGATCGTAGGAAGGCTGGTAGCAGTGGCAGGACGCGGGAGGTGGGCTGATCCCTTCCTGCCTTCCTCCCCTAACGTTTTAAGATCATTGCAGAAAGAGAATGCATAAAACATAAGGCATAAACCTGCGAGCCAATCACGGGTCTCGCGTCAGGCTGTCGTTTCGTCTTATAAAGCATACGGAGAACGGGAGGAACAGGGACGAGGAGATAGGGAGAGGAAATGGTTGGAGCTAGCGGCGAGGAGGACGGGGGCTGGGACGAATAAAGGGGCGGAAGGAGAGAAGCGGGGTAGCCTCGGACGGATTACATGTAATAATACAGATTTGTAAGGCGCTTATCTTGATACACGTATTCCGTAGCGAAGCGTCTCCCTGCAATATCGGGCCGGTTTCGTGCGCCGTTCGACCTACCCGCGTCCCGCCTCCATCTTCATTTTCCACCCTTTTCGACCAGCTTAAAGCTCGTTCCCTTTGGGCTCGTGAGTCACGTTGCATCGATGATGCGAGAGCCACGCGCATGCACGCGTTCTAACACACTCGCCGACACGTTGCAACGTCTCAATTCGCAGCAGGAACTTCAACGTTTCCATCGAGCCCTTCGCGTTCCGCGCGGTGACACATTCAATACCGTACGGCATCTCCCAAGCATCCGTGGGGAGTGAGAGAGGAATTTTGTCCCAATCGGAAAGCTTCTCTCCCTCGAGCGATGTCAAAAATTCGTTACACACGCTCCTACTACTACTACGAGGGGAAGATCGGCGGTAGTCGTTGCCGGGGATCGGAAAATGAGTCCTTCCAAGCGCGAGATATTTTTTCATCCTTCTCCTCTTTGCTCTCATCCTTCGTCTTCTCCTCTCTCCACGTCCTTTTGCCCTAGCAGGAATCTCGCGTACTCGCCGCTTTCCAAGCTGGCTCGCGTAAAAGTCGAGAAATTCCTCGCTCCTTCCGCTCGCCTTTCCAAGTGGGAGGAAGGGAGGGATTTTAAGAATTCGGCATAATGGCCGAAGCGCGCATAAGGGACGCCCCGTCGCTCTTTGAGATTCGGTAGGTAAATCAAACTCTCGTTCGAGTTTATGGCTTAAGGTCTCGTCGGAGCGAGGGGCGTCTTAATCCACTCCGGACTCGGAGTGGGGGCGGAAGGGCGAAATGAGGGCGGGGATGGACGCATTCAGGATGCTCTCCCTTTCTCGCGGGTCAAGCGCCTCGACTCGTTCCACTCGTAGTTTTCAATGGATTTTCTTGGTCTTCCTAAAGGATCCCGAGGTCCATGTCTGAGGACCTTTCTTGCTTCTTCCGCCATCTTTCCTCTCTTCTCTCGGCATCTTTTCCTCCACCTCCTCCTCGCTCGTCATCTCCCTCGCCTACTCCTCCTTCGCTTTTTCCAACTTTCTCGTACACGCTTCGCTTCGCGCTTCGTCCCCGCCACTCCTTTTATCCTCTTCCCCGCTTGTTTTTTTATTTCCACACCGAGTACACGAAGTCGGAAGCGCCCTACGTGTTCGCCGCGAAGTCGAGGACCGTAGTCGTATCAGGTTCCATTTTACCAGAAGGGTTTGTTTTACCAACTTCGACCCTACCTCCTCCCTCCCAACGCTCTCATTGCTCTCTGCCCTCTTTTTCTATCGTCCTCTCCTACTTCTCCTCGCCCTCGGTTCTCGTCCCGCTACACTTCGAGCTCGAGTTAAGGAGGAGAAAGGAGACCCCAAGGTAAACTCCACCTCCTCTTCGTCCTGCCCCGCAACCACCCCTCAGTAGGTGAAAAGGTGAATGGGCGAACGGACGATCGCGCGGTTTTCCCTTCTCAGGGCACGGCATACCTCGCTCCGACTACCACCGTTTCTGGATAAAATTCAGAGATGAAGTTTTTGACCTCTCGAAAAAGTTCGCCCTCGAAGATTCATCGCGAGGACCGCGCCGGGTGGACCACGGGTCCTCGACGTATAAATAAATAAACCCCGAACATAAATAAACTTCCGTGGTAGCAGGACCATCGATGAAAGGAACCGTTCGTGGACGAGAATGGGGAAAGGTGCGCCACAGTGGCAGGGTACTGCGCGGGTTGGATTCATACCCTCGCTCCAATGGAACGAGATGTTATTGCACCGATACTCTTCCGCGTTCTTCACCCCCTAGAACCGCCAAGGGACTGGCCACGATGTTTCCCGCCCCTACCATGTATCACTTTTACGTCCGCCGATTTAAGAGAATTTCAGCTCCACCGGTGGAGCAAGCTGCGCGAGGAAGTCATCGGAGGTCACCGCGAGGAATACTTTTCAAACACGCGCGCGATCCAACAATGACCGGATTCTTCTTCCATAGCGAGGAAGCGAAAGGTTATTTCGTTCTTGGTGTCGGTGCGGTGGACCGTCCCAGGGAGGAACTTTTTTTAAAATACTTCGGTACACTTCAAATCCAAAAATTGGCTGAACCTCCTACGCCGTCGCGTTGGTTCCCAGGGAGACGGGCGCACTCGGAGTTTATGCCCCCGGGTTGTTGTCGGGATTGAAACGTGCCGAGGATACTGGGAAATCGATAATTATAACGAGAGATCTCGCGTTCCCGCCGCATGCGAACAAGCCCGCGCGCCATCCGTCGAGTCTGTTCGAATGGAACGAAATGTTATTACTGCCTCTCCCTCCTTTCATCTTTCTCTCGTCATTTCCACCGTCTCTTTCGCGTATATAAAAAAAAGACGAACTTTTTAATGCCGTCGACCCGACTCCCGTGCTCTAAGCCAGGAGAGCTCGAAGTTTGATGGAGCGCGCCCGAAGTTGGACGAACGGTGGCACAGCGTCGCGGCGCCGTGATTCGCCCGCTCGGAGACTCTGCTCCTCGGGCGCGGATGTCTCCGTCCCCGTCGTCCCGCGATTCCTTCCGCATGGGAGAAGATTCCGAAATCAAAGCACGCGTTGGTGTACGCGCGAGGAGAGTGAGACGAGGATGGAAGCCGAGGGTGTCCGACGTAATGGAGACACACCTGGCGGCTGCCTGGCGAGGGTGGCGGGTAAGCGGGTAGGAACATAATTCTGGATCAACTACTTTCCTCCTGCCTCCTCCGCAGCCATTCTAACGATTTTATGAGTTAGAACGCTTGCGAAGGGTGGGCCACCTTTCGGGCGAAATATTTATGACACGCCGCCAGACACACTGCACGCCGGGGACATTGTAAGAGGGTAGGAGAGGGTAGGAGATAAGGGGTGGGACCCATGTATTTTTCATTTTAAGTATGCAGGACGCGACGACAAATACAGCGGGTGGATACGGGAGTTCGGACGAAGCCGCGACTCTCCTGAAAAATTGGACAGTCGTACATTAAAGTCTTACGTGACCAACGGGAGCAGGCGGCCTCACTCGTTGTTGCTCGCTAGGGCGATAAATCAGAAATGAAAATTTTGATGAATGTACCCCCCTGACGCGCCGGCGGCAAGGTTACCTCGCCTATCATTACCGGTAGCGATTAATTCTCGGCCAATAAAGTAGTTGGCGATCTACACGGCTCTTTTTACTTTTTCAGCACTCTCTTTCTCCTCTCTGCACCTTGCGAAACCGTCCACCCGGCGCGCTCTTGAATTACCTAGTCTCGAAACGAACGAATCTATCGACGATCTCCGCACGCAGACCTTGCGTTGCCGTTGGTTCCTGAAGGGCTCGCAAGCACCTCGCTTAGTTTCGTATATCCTCGTTCGTACGGAACGGCAGGTTATTGCAATGGTATCGGGACACGCGAGAGATTCGATGGTACAAGAGAATCCACGGGCCGATAACCTCGGCAGCCTCGCCGATTGTAAACGCGTTAATGGAGTTACCAAATACGAGGATTGCGTACCCAACCGACCAGGCAACCAGCCCATCCTATCGTCGACTTGCTAGCTGTTTCACCAGTCTCCGTAGCGTCGGGGCTTGCAGGAGCCACGATGGTACAAGCCAATGGGGTGGCACATGGCGAAGGGTGGAAAGTCGATGAGGGAGGTCCTGGACTAACGGGACGAAGGGAAAGACTCGCTGTGTGCGTGCTGAGAACGCATGGAGAAACGGTGACCTCCCCCTTCGACAATTTCCCCATAAACAAGCCAATAAAATTAACGATCCTAGGCGGATTAGTCCCGCACGGAAATGCCCCGCGCCCGGCACTGTCCGGCACTCCGTGGTACCAGCGGAGTACAATGGACCTGTCGGATAACCCAGATCTGTCGCCTGGACCGGGGACGCTGGCGCTCGTTGCCAAGATGAGTGGCCTGCTAGAGTGCATCATCGAGAATTCTGAGCAGGACCATCTCCTTCTCCTCCCCACGTCCTCCTTCCCTCTTTCTCTTCCTCCACTTCCCTCGTGCTATTCCTACAGCCGGCCGCGGATGATCGTAACGTCGCTGGCTTTATCGAAGGACATTTCCTCGCGGTCGATGGTGCTTTTACCGATCTCCATGTCCTTCCGCGGGAATCTCCTTTGGATTCCAATGCCACCGGGGACGTTGAGAGAGGACCATCGACGTTGTTTCGCGAATGAGAAAGTCGTCTTATCGAGAACCGCCCAGGGAAAGAAAACTCCGTGGTGGAATGATTCGTGGGCGGTGGAAGGGAGGAGAGGTCGTTACGGTCAACGAGGGGGTAGGTTTTATTAGCGCGCTTGGCGCTTCGGCGATCGAAGGGTTTAACTACTCGGATGATTCGCCGATACCTATACGGTATTTACTCCGTAGCTGGCGCACTTATCGATAAATCGGCAAAGACGTCGAGAACTTGCTCGAGGGGGCCCGGTGCTCGATATCTTTATGAAGTTGATAACCTGGGAGGAATCACGCGATACTCTTGGCGCTTCTCGAAATTGATTAGCGACGTTGCTCGTTGCTCCTCGTCGCTCGGCTGGCTCTCCCGGATTCACTCTCCCGAGATTTTTACGTCGGCGTGCGGCTCGCCAACGGATTTTGTTGCTTCCCGATAACGTCGAAGACGGCGTACGGTGGCCCACGGAGAATTACTCGTGCGAGGACGTGGGCACCGGGGCGCGGGAAACCGGGTGGGATACGCGAAATCCTGAATTCCTCGGCGAAAATAAACTGCCCGGCGGGATCGACGGGACACGCTAGCCCGGGCCGAGAGATATCGACCTATCGCTCGGCCTCGACCGCTACTTATTGCCAAGACGAATGGCCACCGGTCGAGAGCCCGCGGAGTAACGAATTCCGGTTGGAATCGTTTCTTTGGGCACGTACCACCTTACCAGCTGCAGCAGCGGTAGCAATTCCGCGTAATGCGGGGCCGAATTTGGAGTATAAGCAATTTCCGCAAACTTTGACAATGCGGGCTCACACGCGCAAATGACAAATCCAACGTCGACAGGATCGTGGATGAGAGCGAGGACGCGTTCGTAAGATTTTTCTACCGGGAGAGATTCCATTCTCGCTGAATTCTTTGGGAAAAATTCGACGAACGATTAGCGAGGATTCAGCCCCGAGGAGGGTACTCTTCTGCCTTCGTTCGCCACTCGATAAAACTTCCCTATCCACCATTAAGCTCCGCGACCTCGTCGACAGACGTTGGGCCCGAGCCATCCTCCTCTCTTCGGTTTTGACGCGCACGTTGGCTCAGACAACAAGTTTCTGTCATCCATCACCTTATCGCCGCCCACCCGGACGCCGTCGATCATCGTGACCGACAGGGTGGAATCAAGAGTTCGGCTTTATTGGGACATCGATCTTCCGATACATTTAATGTCGCCGATGGACGCCCGTTTCGTCCAAGATGCTTCGTGAGACAGGGTCCGAGGGTCGAGAAGTCCTTGAGCCTCGTGGCGAAATGGCTGGGCTTCGTCGAATATTTACTCAGCCAATGAGACAATTGAAATTTTTCCCGCGAGTTCGACGGAAAGTACGGGGACAATCTCACCAGGCCGCGAGCTCGTCGATTCAACGCCCTCATTGATTTACGATTCCTTAACGACCGGCCGTTAAATTCGGTAGGGGAGGTAAATTAGGTGACAGATAACATAAACTTAGCTGCTACTACCAAGCCAGGCCAGGACAAGCCGCAGCCGTTGGCCAAGACCAGGGTGTGGGCGGCGTCTCCGGGCCATTAACGAGAATTTCCAAGTCCGCGCGCGAGCATCGGCGTCGCGACGCCTAGGACTGAGGCTACCCGCAACGCGCTACCTATCGATCCTCCTCCCTGGAAGATTCCTTGGATCCTCCTGGGTGCGGGGGATGGGGCGTGGACGCGATTGTTAACCCGTCCGGAATCGATTTATCGATCCTACCGGTCGGTGGCACCGATCGCGTGCCACCCCCTCGTGCGAACGATTCATCGGTGGGAGGTGGAGCTGGGGGTGGTAGATTAATGCCCGAGTAGCTCGGCCCAGGTAGGGAGGATAATCCAAATTCATCTGCTCGAATTCGCCTTGCGAGATGGTCGGCCAAGATAAAGGGGCACTTGTTTGTCAAAAGCACCGGATCGAGGTGTCCGGTCGTTAAGCTCCCTAGCCACACCTCAGGGGGTTTTCTCCCCGTTCCCATTCTTGTCCGGTACTTCTCTTGTTATTCTCGTATTTCCTCTCTTCTTATTCCTCTTCCGCTTCTTCTTCCTCACACCTCTTGCCCCTGGGCCCCTTTGACCCGTCCCGAGGCAGCTCGTAACGATTTGTTCGCACCGCTCTTTTCGGAAGGGTCCTTGGTATTTCTCTTGGAAAACCTTACCTCGTTACGTGCTCCCTCGAACATCCGTCTTCTCGCTCGCGCCCTTCCTTATTGTTTCGTTTTAAGGCTTCTTTATTCGCCACTGTGCCGGAGTAAGCTGCGCGCCACTTACGAGAGTCGCTAGCCCACTTTATTCGCGTGCCCGTCAACTTTTCGAATCCAACCCAATCCCCCACTCGCGATATGCAACCCATTCTTATCCTATGGGCGATTTTGAATGAGCGGTTTTAGCGACCCACCGCTCCGAGACGTTGTTTTAACGGGGTTTTAAGGACTTAACTAGACGCCGGCGGGGGTCAATAGGTGTAGAAAGATTTCTCGTGACTACGCGAAATTCCCTTCGCCGTTTCTTTTCAGCGATACTTGTGTTACCACGTTGTTTCACTCACGGCTCACTTTATTAGGGCTCCGTTACTTGCGCCTATAGAGACTTGGGGGCAAGGGTCACGCGAAGGATCGTGTTCAAAAATTACCTCGGGGGCGGTGAACCTTTCGGTATCAATATTGCACGCTTTTTCCCTCGTCCGGGGCAGCCATTTACGCGGATACGAGCCTGATGCATCATCGTAGCCCGCGGATGCAGGAACCCTTCGGGCGCTGCCGGCACGAGTTGCGGATCCGACATAAACCGACCAATAAACCTGACGATCCTAAGTGGATTTACCGGGTTGCCGTCGCAAGCTCACGAAATGAGGATTTACGTTATTATTCGATGAACATCTGTCGAGTCGTAGGCAACGGTATGGCCTGCGGAGCTCAGCCGCTGGACTAGGCTTACCTCGCTGGGGGCGCGTGATCGGAGAAATGGATTTCTGAGGGAAAGCGGGGAGCGATGGAAATTGGTACAAAAATCAAACGAATAATTTTTTACCTCTCGTCGATTTTCATCGTAAAATTCTCTTCTACGGAATTTTCCATCGCTAACCACGTCGCGCGTCCGAACTTTTTGTCAATTATCTCGCGTGAATCTGGGCGAGCCGTGGACGAAAGAACAAGAGATACTTTCAGCGGGACGCGCGTTCGAGGGAAAAAAGCGAGCTGGTCCGCCGTTTCCCTCGTCCAAACTTGCCTGACCTTCCCTAAACTCGGTTAGCCACTCTCGGATCAGAGTTTCGGAAGTTTTTATTAAATTTGTCCTGACGGTAACGCGGGTCGCCTCCACACGTTCTCGCGCGCGCGCTAGTTTGCCGCCGAGGTTTGATCAGCCGTTCGTCAGTTTCTTTTCCTCCCACGGAGCAGTCCGAGTTCCCAAAATTCCCGAGACAACGGGCGGGGAGTAACGAAATTATTCGACGGCCCGATCGCGCGTGTCGAAGCAAGTCGAATTGGTCCTCCTGCCCCATTTTCGATAACGAAATTTCCTGGGAGTTTATCGTCGCGAGGACTTCGTCGAGCTTGCTAAGATTTTCGAATTCTACGTTCCCAAATGTTCCACGCATCTTCTACAAATCCGCCGGCCGAGCGTGTGGCCCCAATGCGGGCATTTCCTCGTTTTCCTTCTTTTCCTTTTGTCTCTCTCTCTCTCTCTCACTCTCTTTCTCTCTTCTTCTCTCTCACCTTCTGTCCGTGCCAGCTTCTCGCCGAAAGTTCCAAATGGCGCGAATCACCGCACCCGTTGCCCAAACGATAGACGCCTGCGGACAAACTGAAACGTGTTGCCGGTGTCCTCGGCAACAACTATGTCGGGTAACTTATGCCCTCGCGCCCGAGACGGCCGAGCTACCCCCAAACTCGATTGGCTTCTCGCACCAGTCCACGTTAACCGGCTATTTTGCTTGAATTGGCCTCAGCTTCGTTCTCAAGGACTTGGTCCTTGGAGCGGATCTGTCCTCTACTTTTTTCCTCACCCGTCGATACTTCTTTGCCGCCTGGGACAATCCCTTTTCCCCACTCGCCACTACTCGCCGGGCTTGTTTGTAGATATCGACGAACGATCGTCGAGACAAACAAACGTTTCGTTAGGATTTCTCTCACGACTTCGACGAGCGCCACGAGATTTCCTCGGGATACGCGCTCTAGGTGGATAACGTCGGAATCCTCTTGGAGAATTTTTTTTCTCGAAACTGCCCTCACCCTTTCTCGTAATTCGTCGAGGATCGTTTCGACGGAAATATCTCCTTTATTCGCTTCTGAACATTTTTTTCTCGCCCTCTTCGATCCTTTGCACCGCGTCCGAAAGCCCCTGGGGAGTCGTCGATCGTCTTACAGTCTTCATTCTCGAAAGTATGCGGAGCTCCCGAGGGCTCGGAATGCCTTGCACGGGACACGTTCCCATTATACGTCATATGGCTTTGTGTAAGCTCAGACGCGACGGTACCGAGAGGAGAGCGCGGCGTCGAGTGTAGCGTCACGCGAAACGAAGGAACTTTCGGTAACTGTAGACGAGGGACGGAATTTCGTTTTAGAGGGACCTAAAGGGAGTCTTGGGACTTTGCGTAAAGCCACCTCCGCGCTTCGATATCTAAGAAAGCTCCGATATCTACACCCTTCGCGCCTCCTTTCCGTCGTTCTTTCCCTCGCTAGTCCATTTTTCTCCTTCCTTTTTTACCTTTCACCTCGGAAAGGCTCTTCCACGCAGGCTTAATGACCCGGGACGATTACGAGCGAAGGCATAAACAATGCCTCGTGATCTCGAGAACGTAAAGATGCGAGCGCGCGGATTCGCACTCGCGGTTACGCGACTGGATGCGTCCCTGAATAAGAGCGGTCGCGCTTTACTGCCTCGCGAGGGAGCATTAAAAAAATACGACGCCAAGGGGAACAACTTCGCGGAGGATACTTCCTCGTCGTCGTAAAGAACGCTCGGGGGTGGAGGGTTAATATCGAAGATTGCCAACTTTTTAATTTCTATCGCGTTTATCCTTTTACGCGCGCATCTCGTCGTCTCACGTGAGAGGGTAAAAATTAGCGTTCCTCGAAGCTGGAGAACCAATGGTGAAAAAGGAAAAACGAGGACTACCTCCGGCGCGTATTTGATTCACCGTCGAGACAATCAACGGAATAGGATCCAATTCGAAGGCCAAAGGTTTCTTGGGCGATCTAAAGGGCTAAAGGGCTGGCAAACGTGTAGGAGGGTGGCAGCCACGTCGGTAGTTCAAACCGGTAAAACAAACTTGGTCTACCTTACCTCGGCATCCGAAACGGTTCTCTCCGCCAAATTGCGAACTTTGCAGTGCAGGAAGGCGTTGCCCCCCAACTGTACCGTGACGTTCGACACGGTGTTGTTGTCGTTCGCATCGTTCACTCTCTGGAGCTCGTCGAGATTGCTGAACCAGAGGGCCCGCCAGTCCGACGGTATATTGTAGGGTATGCGCCGATCTGAAAGCAGAGAGGAGAAGAGAAATTAGAATCTTTCCTGCGCTTTTAAAGGCCCACTCGCCACTCGCGTTAATTTCGCGCGAGAGACTCTCTCTCTGGTGCGACTCGGGGTCGTCGATGGGGGGGCGAAGAAAAGCGGAGAGAGAGAAGGAAAAAAAGGAAGGAAGGAAGGCTCAATATTTTTCTGGTACAAAGCCCCGAGACGCGGGCCGTCGCGGACTTGAGTTTCTCCCACGGTCGTCCGCTCTCGCACGGGCGCGGTGGTTTAATGTAAATTGAAAAAAATCTAACCTACATTCGAGAGCACCGGGGCAGGGTGATTTAGGATGTTTGCTCCGGACGTCAGATTACGATTCAAGGAGGTTCCGTTGGATATGTTCGTGTGGCCGAGCCTGAATGTGCCTCCCCACTCGTCCTGACCTCATTTGAATAATCCATAGATACGTTACCGGGTGCATGCCTTTTACCTCGTTTGTAAGGGCTGGGGAAAGAAGAGAGAGTGAGAGGGAGAAAGAGAGAGGAAGGACGAGAGCGAGAGAAAATCGGATGGAGAAAGAGAGGGAGCTGTGAGTCCGCGCGCGAAGGGTGCGCGCATTCGCCCGCACGCGTAAATCCGTCTGGGGATAGTCCGTGGAATTTCGCGGAGAGCAGATGGTGGTGGTGGTGGTGGTTGTCGAATTTACGTGGAAATTCATCGCGGTTATCTCTCCGCTGCGCTCTACCCGCCGCGCCGCGCAAAAATTGGGTTTATTTAAAAACATCCCTCTTTAGAATTTCGCTCTCGATTGAAAGCGACGAACCACGGCCGCTCACAACACCGAATCCGTATAGATGGAGCATGAATAATCTCGATACTTCGATAATTCCTCGTCGCGAGGAGCATTCGCGTCCGCGGCGATTATCGACATCTCGAAGATTTCGTTGGACCCTTCTTCCGCTTCACGGCATTCCCGAGGCATCACGTCGTTCGCTACTCGTGTACCGAACTATGCTCGCACCACCTCGCTTCATCGATTCGACATAAAAGGCGCCTTCGATTGGCGGTTGGCCCACCACCATCGCGGCCGTCGTCGCCGACCCGCAGAATCTCGCAATGCTTCTAATGCACTCGACGATGCGCGCTGAATAAAATCTGCATCGTCCGAGCGCCTTCCCAGGACGATTTTAATTCCACGGCGATTTTTCCAAGGAAATTCTCTTCCTTTCGTTCCACCTCCTCCTGTATATCTTGAAAAAGCTCATGATCCGGAAGACTCCACCCTGCGAGAATCGACGAGATTCGATTCTCGCCGAAGAAGAAGTTTATCATCCGGTGCATATATCTCCCAGTGCCTCGGTCCTTTGGCGAGCGTCGGCCGATGAATCGAGTTTCCTCGAGGAACGAAAGTGGGGACGGAGAATGCGTCGGAGGATGAACGACCCGCGCCATTTGTGCTCGTCCAAGATTATCCGCGATGGGCAAATACCGCGATGCACTCGGTATTCCACTCACCCCCGCGGTCTCCACCACCGGCTTTCTAAAGTACCCTCCTCCTATGGCCCACTTTTCCAACCCTTTCTGTGTACACGGCATTATCAACGTACATATCGTCGACCATTATTGACACACGGTCTTCGACCACCGTGTTCGGTGAAGGGGTGGTAGCGAAAGCGAGGGTGGTGGGTCGAACGAAGCTCACGGGCTGCGCTCGATCTGGAAATTTTTCCACCGGACTGTCCCGCTCATTGGAGGCCGTTCGCCGACCGGCCAGCCCGTACAACTTGTTTTCAGTAATTTCACGAACGATGGACCGCCAAGTGATTCGCGCGACAGAGACGGAGACAAAACGTCAAACGCAAAACCGTTGCTCCCCATGAACGATCGGTGCGCGGTCGAGCGCATTCGCATTGGGTGGCCGTCCCATCGCCATCGGTGGGAAAAGGAAATAGGGGTGGCGACGGCAAGGGGATGAAACGTCGAGAGGGCGCGGGGGAGTTACAGATTTCAAAGCGCCTCGCGGTCGCTTCGAAAATAGAGCCACGGCTTTTCCCACCAGCCTCCACCTCCTCCTCTTCCTCCTCGCTCTCGGTGAAAGGGCAAGTAGATAGCCGGGGCGAACGAGCGAGTGAACGAGCGAGCGCGAACCCAGCTATCGGCGAACCACCGTCGGGCCAACGATTCCGCGAAAAACAGACCCGCTCGTCCGTGGCGGGACAAAGGATTCCGGCGTGCGAGCGATTTCCAGGCTTCGTCGCCGTTCACTCTCTTCTCTCGCTTTTTCCTTCTCTCACTCTCTCTCTCTCTCTCTCTCTCTCTCTCTCTCCGTCTCGTTCACTTCTTTCTCATAGTATTGTACGAACTTATTTCGTCGAACGTGTAATTTCGATCAGGCCCAAGTCGGAAGTCGCTCCCGGCGGAAGTTTCTCGTTCCTTCGGGCTCCTCGTGAAAACGTAGGGAAAGGCCTTTCGCGGAAAATGCAAGGGGGTTCGCCGTGCCAGGCGGTTACGATCCCCTAGAATATATGTCCCTTCGATTTCTCCACGTTCGCTAGGCCCCGGGAACGTGGCGTCCTCGCACCAGGAGTGAATCCCGTTTTTATAGCCGACACGTGTCCGCTAGTGCCGCCCATGACTGTCGAGGAGTTTCCGCTCTGCCATGGGGCGCGCGCGGTGGAGTAGACTACGTCGCTCGTAAAATTGTTTCTCGGCGCGACTCGTTCCCCCGTTCTCCCCTTACGAAGTTTCGCGAGCTTCGTGCTTGTTCGAGGTCGCAAGGACGAGGTCTATAAAGGAGCACGACGAAGGATTTAATCGACGGGTGGGTCCGAACGCGTGGGAAAAAAAATGCGAAAGGGGGAGACGTAATGAAAATATGAGCGACGTCGAGGTACGAGAGAGTTCTCGCGTTAAAACGAAGAAGAAGGGAAACCGTTCCGATTCTCTCAGCTGCGCAAATTGATTGTAATTCCATTAACGAGTATTCGCTCGGGGAAAAGATTCGGCCCAGTACCCTCGTTCCCTTTCGACCTTCAGGATCGCGCGGATTGCGCGAGAGATATTTCTCTCTTTCTTTTATTCTCGGCTCTCGCGCCAACCGTCATCTCGCGGAACTCGCGAGACGTCCGAGTGGGATTTAAAGAAGACATTTTACACCCCTTTACTCGCCCACCCGCTCTTCTTCGTGAAATACGCGCCGGTGCACGCGGGCGAATCGAAGCAGGTTACGCGGAGGGGCTGGTCTGGCCTATCCGCTCTGACCGCCTTAAACGTGTCGCCCACGGTACCGTCAGCCGCATACATACATGTAGTTTGCATAGGAATACGAGCTTGCGCGCCACTTCCCCTTGCGCGCTCGCTCTTATAAAGAAAACGAGCGCGAGTGCGCTTTATGCAGATTACCGTTTCCCTCGTGGCACCGCCCTGCGCTCGCGCGACCACTTCCGCGAGCCCGTCCAGATTTCCTCCTCTCTTTTTCCTTCGCCGTCTCTCTTCCTCTTCGTTTTCCATCGTGACGAGGCGCTTCCTGGAACGCCCGAAGGAGGGTCCGAGGCGAGAGAAATTTACTGCGAACGTCGCTTCGGATATGGGGCCAGTTCGAAGTCGGGGCTGGAAATATGGTAGGGAACGAAGGGAGGGTGAAAGGAGTAAAGCAAAGAGGTGACAAGAGAACACGACGTGGGAAAAGTCAATTTTCCCTGCGACGTTTTTCTCGTTGCTTTACATCGCGCGCGAGTCTAGAGTGTCGCTCGCTGAATCGTACAGTAGATATGGTCTTCGCGAGACAGACACGAGTAGAAAGGGTTTGCGAGCAGACATAGATCCTAGGGACATTTTCATCGTGACATCGATCGCACAACTTTCATAATTGTCATAACGAGACTTGAGGATTGCTGAAATTAACGTTGTCCTCTGTTCCAAGCCGTCTAGCGTAATTTGTATCGAACTGTCTCGCTTATAAATAAATTTGCCCTTATTAACGGCACGCGTGTCGTCTTTCGATAGGCTCTGAAAACTCGTCGATGACAGAGGGAGAAACTTCGCAGAGCGGAATGGAAGAAGGTCGGATGAACGGGGAATCAATACTTCGCAAATTGGAGGAATCGAATCAATCAAATTTCGGCTTCTCTATTTTTCTTTTTTTTTTTCATGGTTTCTATCCACCAAATACAAAGTGGTTCTGATCTCGCGTTGCTCCTTTCACGGGACGTGGAACGATATTTTCGCATTTTTTTCCCGTCCGCAGACGCGAGAGAGGCTACGACCCACGCGAGAATCGAAAATTTTCCTTCTACGTAAAAAGCCATTGTTCGAGCGCGAGAACGTACGACTGGGCGCGGACAGCACGCGCTCGATGCACACTAATGAACCCTCTGTATAATGGATCCGTGGGCGAGCGCGTGCCTTTTCTAACGTTCGGCGGAATATATCCGCACCTTTTTGTTTCGTCACTACCCTTTTCGAGCCCCGACCACCGCCCCCATGGCCCGATGAACGTAATGAACGCTTTTGTCCCGATGTTTCGTCGGTGCGCGTGGGCGAGAATTGCGGGATTAATTGTATCTTACTTTAATAACGTCCCACTCAACCCGGCGAATAATAGTAGTCCGCGGTGCGCACGCGTGCGTGCGTTCGCTCGCCCGTGAGAGTTCGCGTGGGGAGCTCTTCTCGTTCTCCCACGTCTGCGCTTTTACCTCGTTTCGCGAATAACTCGCTCGTGTGCGACGAAAAAACGAGCCAACTGCCAGACGACGTGCGTCCCCGACGTTCCGTCTCACGTGATTTCCCAAAATAAATACGTCACGCTCGAATAACTCGCCATTAGGATTCGGTCTCGATTGGTGAGAAGCCTCGGACTAATCCCTCGGAGCTTCCCCTTTCGAGATCCTTCGCGTAACCAACGAACGAAGGCCCGCTGCTCTCGCGGGAGAGAAGCCAACGGTTCCTCTATTTTTCCTCATTTCCCATTCTAGTCCCACGACTTTCTATTCGACTTTCTCCACGGATTGTACCACCGTCGCCATATTTATTCTCCTTGCTTTCTTCTTCTTCTATTCTCCCTTTAGGCGCTACCGCGCTTCTCTTCCGAGGCGCGCGCTACTCGCGCGGCCCGTGCCACTTCTCGATTACCCTGGCCAAAGCTCACAATGCACCAGTCGATTAACAACTCCCTCCAATCTCTCCGTCGCTGTCGCGATATCGATCGTTCCTATCTCATCGCTCTTCGACGATACGATCGCCGTTGCGCGGACAATGAAGAGCCTCCCGGGCCCCGCTCTTAGTTAATATCAACTACGTAAATTGCTCCGCGCCCTTTTGTCTCCACGAAGCGGCGCACTCGCGTCGCCGTTATTTCTCGCGCGCAATACGAGCGATCGATACAGGCCCGCCACCCCACCCACGCCACCCTTCCCGTTGTTTCGCGCGTGTACGACACGACGTAGAGGCGATATCTCGCAGCTTCGAAAAATTTCTTCCACCCGGCATTGTTCATTCGCGCGCGCGTACTTTCGCCGTAATAAACGTCATAATTCCTTCTGCGAGCCATCGCTCCTTTCGCTCGGCGGAGTAGTCAAATCTCCCGTATCTTTCGCGTTTTTTTTTCTTCTTCCGTAGACCGAAGGACCGAGATCGCACGCGACCATCTCTTCGAACGGCGAGCTCACGCGTCCCAGGGGTGTAGGTTCTCAAAGTCCTCGTCACCGCGATTCTTTATCCCGGCTTGTTAAGTCGCGAGAGGTAAGAAGGGGCGCGTGCGAGAGAGAAGTGAGCGGAAAGGGGCGAGCGTTTTAATTATGGGCTCGCTTACCGAGTGCTCGTTGGGTTTTAAGGGTGGAGGTGGATGAAGGAGGAAGGGGGTGAGATCGATAAACCGCGCAATGAACTGGCGCGATCCTTGCCGGGGATAAACTCACGAATAAATTTCCAAGGACGTACGCGCGTGTGTACTTTGGCCCCCCGCGATCAGATACACCCGGCACGGGCGGCGCGGCTTCCACGGCCGGTTGGCTGGCTGATTCATTCGCCTCTCGCCTCCGTCGAATAATCGATGGCGGAAGGCGAAACGTCTTAATTAGCCCGCCTAGGGACGGCCAAGATCGATATTCCGGGGAATATTGTTTCGCGAGGCCAGCCAACCAGCCAGCCGAAGTTTCGCCGATATCGAGGATTGTCGCGTTCGTGGGTGGATCTTAAAGCCGATGTCGTGTGCTTTTCCGAAAAGGTTCACTATCTGAGATAGTATCTTTCAGTTTAGCCTCGTGAATTCAATTTCTCCTCTCGTTCCACTCGCAAATCACTCCCGGTTAAGAAAGGTGCCGGTGGTACAGTCGTGCGAAACGGACGGCTGATCGATTTAAGGCCACCCTACTTAATTTCTCTGTTACTCGCGAGAACGATCCTTAGGTCCGCGGGGCCGGCGAAATCGCGTGCATCGGAATAAATCTTTGTTTCTTCGCAATCTCTCGCGCGTGCTTCAACTCCTCCCTTCAATTTTCGCCCCGTCTGTTTTTTTTCCCCCGCGCGATCCCAATGGGCCGGAGAATCGATCGACGAGACCCGCGGGAGTTTGCCAGAGCAACGACGATTTACTACCGGGCGAAATTAATCAGACGATACCGCGGCGAATCCTATAATTATCGGGATATCCAATAATGAGAATGGCGATTGCGGCGCAATAATATTAACGAAATTGTGGCCCACCCCTCGACCCACCCGCCGCGTTCGACGCGTCTCCATCTCCACCGTCTCGTTCGACCCTCACGAATCACCGCCGCGGTGACCACCGCTGTTTTACGATCCTTTCATTGTGTTTGACGTAGGACGCTCGTAATGGCGACGCACGATAAAAACGGGGCAGCGTTAATTCGAGACTGCGATCGATTCTCAGTCGTGATTAACAATTAATAAGTTCTCGGTGCGCGGCCACGGTGCCCTATTGGGAATAAAACCGAATACGAAAATTCATTGGAAACTCCCTTCTACGTTATCGAGTGGGGCAACCCTCGTGGATAATCTCTCGAAAATTACCCCCTCTTGCGAAACACGATTCCGTTTAACAATGCCGGCCGGAAATAGGGAAACCGTCAATCTCGCTACCTTGTTAAAAGTTTAAAAACCGATGTAACGTTCTCCGCTCGCCGCGATACGGTCATTCCTCGACTCTCGAGTCGACGATCGTGCGAGCGGTAGCAATCGTGGTAGTGGTGCCCGCTCATTAGCGATTCGGGAGAGCTTAATCAAGGATTTTCGAGACGGTATAACGAGTTCCTCCTCTATCGTGCCCCTCCTTCTCTCCTGGCCGCGCGTAAGTATCGTGCGGCGCTCCTTCGTATACGCCGCGATCCGTTAAGCGTGGAATGTAATGAATAATAATGAGACCTCGTCGAAGCTCGGCTCGCTAGAAGTGGCAGGAGCGTACCATCGACGGCGGACGACCGCCCTTTGTCGAGAAAGACGAGAGAAGGCGCGAGATGCTGCTCTTTGATTGGCCAGACTGCCGGGACTCTCTGCTCTCGTCCTTCGTGCGTGAAATTTGCCAATTTTCTTTTTCTTACACCCGTCGCGCGACGAGGAGGGGCGCCCTCTTATCAAGAAGCTTGAATTTTCGTCCGAATCACTCGTAGCTTCATTTTCGAACTATTATTCGACCTTCTCGAAATCTCCGCCTGCTCTTCCACGCTCGTACGCAGACATCTCCGTCGTGAAAGGGATTTCACGAGATGCTTTGCAAATTTTCCGTGTTCTTATTCTATCTCGTTCCAGGGACTTACCTCTGATTTATTACGACGGGAAATACGAGCGAATGTATACGTACAACGTACATTTACACATTTTTTCGATCCGCTTCCGCAGTTTCTTATTCAACGCGCCACTTTAATTTTCCACGATGGCATCTCGACTCCTCAGAAATTAATTTCACCTCTGCGCGCAACAACGCGCCGCTCGCCGCGCTGCCCTCCATTTTTATTTCACCTTTAAAACGCGTGAGCTAACCCCCCGCGCCACTATTTTTGTTTATCGCAAAACAATGGCGCTGCACACGCCTCGCGGAAATCTCTCTCGTGCTTTCGCTGCTTTTTACTATCCTCTCCCTTTACTTCTCCGCCGCCCCGACCGCTCCCAGTGAATTATCCATGTAAACCTCTAATTCCACCTTCTCTCTCTCTCTCTCTCTCTCTCTCTCTCTCTCTCTCTCTCTCTCTCTGGCTCTAGAAGTTTGCCGCTCCTGGCGGTAACGAGCTACGCCTCTGGTTCAGGGACACGGAAGGTCTGAAATTTTTATTTCGCGATGAGCAAGTCGGCCGGCCTCAAACGCCTCGTCGTGACCTCGCCGCGTGCACCACAAGTCAACTAACCCGCGTACGTGCACGAAACTTGGCGCGTGTACCACGTACGGTAGGACGATGATATGTACACACCGTCTCGACGAATAAAAAAAGCTTCGACGTCGTTGGCACCCTGAAAGTTCGTGCGCGAGACGGTGCTGGAGGAGGAGCTAGTGTTTCGCCAAGGTGCGGTGGCGAAGCCAAGGAAGGGAGCAAGATGGGAGGTGAAAGAAGGAGAAACTGAGTTTTGCGAGAGGGGGAACGTGGAGAAAAGGTCGGAAGAGGAAGGGGGTGGGGGGTCGAAGGAAACAATGAGAAATGGAAAGAGAAAGATACAGCGGGGTGTAAAGAGAGAGAAAGGGTGGTGGGCCTAGCGAGAAGGGGGGGGGGGTGGTGGTGGTACTTCCGGGGGATGAGAAAAGGAGAACGCCGTGCGTGAGAGCCGGAGGGAGAAGAGAAAGAAGAGTAAGAGGAGAAGAGGTCGAGGGAAAAGAGGAACACTTGAGACTGAACTTTGTGAGCTTTTGAATGCGGGGCATAAGCTACCTGCCTTTTGTTTCCACGAGACAATGTGAAAGCTTATACAAGGGGGCGCGAGTAGGGAGTGGGAAAGTGGTGGGTGGATAAGAGGATGGGTCAGGGTAAAGGGATGAGGAGCGAAGAAGGGTGACTCTACTTAACTGCGACCAGCCGGACTGACCCGCCGAGAGCTTGTATTCTTTCCTTACCGCATCGAGAAGCGTCCCGACTGCCCGACGATTTGCGGACGAGGTGGAGAATATGGCGGAGGTGGGCAAAGGACGAGAGGATGCGCGCGCCGCGTCGCTCGCGGAATTTCTGGAAGTCGAGAGGACGACTGGTCCCAGCGGTCAGGGACTCTCGAATCACCTCGAGGATCCTAAACCCCAAATCCCAGCTCGAGGTGCCCCCCCCCCCCCCCCACATTGTCCCGGAAAGTATGTCGTTACGTTACACCGTGTCAAACGAAATTTCGCCGAGAGCAGCGGCGAGCCCGCGTCCCGTTCGCCACGCGAAATGCACTCGTCCGGAAAACTGATTTCTCCTCCGTGGAATCTCCCGCTACGAATTCCCTCTTGTTTCTCCCAGACGAAGGTTATTCCTTTTGTATATCCGGGATGCTCGGGGACGGGATACCCGGTCCGATGGAAAACTGATCCTTAGCCGAGGAGATCCTTAGCCCAGAAGATCCTACAGGAGGATATTATCGATGCTCCCATCGTAAAGAGCTTTTACCATCCCTTCACGGCCTTCTCTCGCCCTTATTATTTTCTCTTCTCGTTACCGTCACGCGGATTTTCTGCCGTCGACGAGGGGTATGCATCAGGAGGCCCGAAGGTACCCTGGCGAGGATTACCGTGAACAGCCCTTCCGGTAATTCGTCAGTCGTCAGGACGTGTCGCTCGTCAGTGGATTGGGAAGGGGCGGGAAATCGAATGATCCTTTTTGTCTCTCCCTTAACTACACCGCCGCTGGCCCTCAACTGGTGATCCACTTTGCTCCTGGGCGCGTTTCTGGGGCGATATAAGTCACTCGGCGGTCGTTGGCATTCGTCGTCCGTTACCCCGCCTGCTTCTTCAAGCCGGCGCTGGAGGGTTGAATAATCCGGGTATGGGGACCGGAAGGAGAGGGATTGACAGAGAGAGAGAGAGAGAGAGAGAGAGAGAGAGAAGAACGAGAGAAACGCACACGTGGACTCTGGTGAAGAGGTGGACACTCATGGTGAAGGGGTGAGTTCAGGAAGTCCTGACGGAGGCCGAGAGGAACGGGAGGAAACGAGCTCGAGTCAGTGTTACACACGGTTGGCGGAGAAACGAGACTGAGAATGGAAAAACGAGAGAGGGTGAGAGTAAGGGTAGACCTCAGGACGGACCGCGGGAAGACAGAAGGTGAGGAGGGGGTGAGTTTCTCCCTGTGGGTAGACCGAGGCGGAAGGGCGAGTCCGGGGTAAGGGGTGGCGAGAAGGGTGGCAGAGCAACCGCCGTAGGACGAGAGAGCACCGTCGGCGAGAGAGAGGGCGCGCGCTAACTAACGCTCTAATTGGAGCAACAACTTGCATCAAACGTCCGCGAGAGTTTCGCAACGCTGCCGCTGCCGACGCCGCTGCTGGGAAGCACGATAAATACGGAGAGTGAAATGCTTATGATTTCATAGCTGGGTTGATGCGCTCTCGGCGAGGGTTCGCGGAGAAGGCGGAGTGCAGAGGGATGGAGGAAGAGGAGGTCGGAGAACAGGAAGAACGAAGGCAAGGAGAAACGAAAAGGGTGGAGGACGCGGAGGGCCGTCAGACCGCCGACACAACTAACAGTCAAATCCTCTTTCCCAGGTAAAGCAGTAAATCCTCTTTAATAACGTGTACGTACCGCTCAAGAGTATCAAGAGGGAAAACCAAGAAGGGTCGAAGCCTCCTTCTCGGTTTCTCTTGAGATGCGAAGGTGGGAGGCAGGTGTAGGAGGAGGAAGTGGAGGAACCAAACCGGAAACCGCTTGAAGGTGAGCGCGACCGCGAGCGTAGGAGCCTCGATTGCGATACGCGAGTTCGAAGCGCGGCACGTGCAATTAAATAATCCCGTTGGGAGTGAAATTCGATCTTACGACCACTTTCTTCTTGATTTTTCTTCCGTGACCTTTCTCCTTGGCCAGTCGCGTTTTTATCGCTCGGTGTGAACTCCCGCGCGCGAACCTCTCGACAAGGTTGCACGTGGCGTCGGCGGGTGAATCGGTCTCTGAAAAGATTTCGACGTCTTTCACGATAAATTCCAAAGTTGTCTCTTCGAGCTCTCGCGCGCCCAGTACGTCCTTTTAATAGTTCAAAATCCGGAATCGTGATATTAAGTTCGTGATATTAATTCCGAGGAGAACACGGAAATCTCGCGCTTCGGAAATAAAATCTTTTTTCCATCACTCTGCTCGGCGAGTAGACGGTCCGTCGTTCGATCGGCGGCGAGTAGTCAACGGAAGGGGAACTTTTTTTACTCTCACTCGCGGGCGCACACGCCCACTGTAAAAGCGAAAAGCAGATAATGGATTTTTGCAATACGATGCAATCCTCCGTACTGCCCGGCGATTCACTGGTCCAGCTACCTCTACGTTGCGCACGCGTTCCTACGTGTAGGGTGCGAGAGTGCGGGCGAATTTTTCGTCCGTACCGGGCTCTCGGCTGCGAAGCTGACGTATGACCCCGGCCCCGGTCGAGAAGTTGGGAAAGCGTGCAAATTGTGAACGAGAACGGCGAATCGTGTATCATCGCACGGCGTCCAAAGAGAAGCGCAAAAGGGCAACGGGGCGATTTGTAGCGTGCACAAGAGTATGCCGCTCGTCTCGCTCCAACTTAATCTCGCGAGACTAGATTTCTTTTTTGTGTAACGTTGTGATATATATTTAAAACAATTAATACACACAATAACAATCACGCGCGAACTATAAGGTTACGCGTTAGTACGTCAATTCGCACTAAATCTGCGAGAATAATTCTACGCAATGTATAATTACTAGTGTGCCCGAAGCTGGACATCACTCAAGTTACTCTGTCCGTAAGTCGGTAACAGAGAAGTGACTGTCTTGATAGTCAAGAGCAGTAATAGTGCATCCGAAGTTGGATGACGACTCGAAGTGACTCTGTCCAAAGCTGGTAACAGAATGAATTGTCTGCCCGTAGTCGGAAGCAGACAACGTTGCCTGCGTCGACGGAGACGCATGGCAACAGCGAAAAATGCAACGGTGTATATAAAAAATGACAATGGCTACCGCGTCGATGGTCAGCACCTCGAATCTCCCAGAGTGTTCTGGAAGGCTCTCTTGCCACGTGCAATGCACATGGCAAGAGAAAGTGTTCGGCACTTCGGACACAATTCTCGCTGACTGTTTTCCCTAAATCATAAAAAGGGTGAGGCGGTAGCCTTCCTATAACCGTTAGCAATACTGCCCGCGTACAGCAAGGTAATGCAGCCGAAGGTAGACGGCAGGGTCCCGTGGAGGACAGAGAGTTCCCTGGGGTCTGCACGTTTTACGCGGGGCGGTAATCTCCGCGGTGCGTCCGCACGCACGGGATAGTTGTATTTGGTAGAAAACTAATCCTGGATTTTTCCACCGTCGACCAGGAGTGTGCTGCACGTGGCCGACAACTACCGCGACGGAACACGATTCGCGAAACTCGCCCGGTTCGATTTTTCACGTACACCGTCCGCTCGTGCGGAATGCCAGGCAGGATTTACTAGCGCGGGGGCGTGACGTGAAAACTGTAGATTCGACGACACGAAGAAATTCGAGGCGCCCTCCGCGACGTAATTTGCTCTGCGTCGTACCGCAATTACCGGGCATCTCTCGAGAATGTATTTCTAAATTTCCATCCTCACCCCCGAGAGTAAGCGGGGAATCGAAAGGAGACGCGAGAGGGAACGAGATGCAAATCGCGATTCACCCACGATCTCGAGACTTTCGTGGAAGAGGGGGCCGGGAATAGGCAGAAGGTTAAAACACGAAAATTATGATAATGACGTGGAGGGTTGCGGCCCGCGGGAGGGAAATTCGTTGGGGACGGATTTTGGTTCGAGCCGTTAGGGCGCGCTTCATAGCTCGTAATGAAAGCTCGCCTGAGGGGAGCGAGAAAAATACGGGGCATGCCGATCGGCAATGCCTTTGGTGTATCTCTCGCGAGAATATCGCGAAGTTTCACAGCACTCATCTCCCCTTCCATTTCACTTCTTCCATTTCGTGAAATTCCTTCCTGACCTTCGTCTGGGCCCATAAGCCGTGCAAAGGGACGCTTTCTTGTTTATGCGTCACGATTTTATTCAAGGAGCACGTCCGCTTCGTTCTCCTCGTCTGCTCGCGTTTACCCGCGCGTCTCTCCAGCGTCGGCGTCGTCTCGAAAATTTTCCGGGAGGGTAAAAAGGGAAGCCCTTCTCCGTTCTCGTGTGTTATCGCGCGACACCCGCCGGGAACGGATAAGAGGAACTCGCGACGACGACAACGACGCCCGGCGAATTTCTCGAAATTCCATGCAACTCTCGTCGGGGAATTCGCGACTCGTCGCCGAGTCTCAGACGACACGTGGAACGTTAGGAGAAATGCGGCACTCGCGTGAGAGAGGGGATCGCGCAATGATACACGCGAGACTTCCTTCCCGTGAAATGTCCGTGCGTCGGGGCGAGGGACGAGGTAAGCGAAATTCTGGGAGGTACGACCAGCCGGAAGTCACACGGTCCATACTTTCCTGTCCCGAACTGCTTCTCGAGTTTCCGGGAAAATGATCGCGCTTAGTGGCTACACGCGCGAAAGCGAAGAGCAATGGACGTCGTCGTTTCACATGGTCCAGGATAAATATGACTTCGTTGTTTGCGCGATTCTACCTTGCGGAGCGCGGGTCCTCAAATATTTATACGTAAACAGACGGACTTGTAAACGTCCGTTTCTCGGCACGACCCAGCCGCGCAGTCCATTCCTCTCCTAAATTCCACAAATTAGACCCGATTAAAGTACCTCCCTCGCTCTTCCTTTTCAAGGCTTCTCTTGTGCAAGATGTCTCCACGGGAGTACATCCATCGAGTTTTTGTGTTTTACCCGTCGTTGCGCACGCTACGCACGTCCCATGGAAACCGCAGACTCAACACACACACACACACACACACACGCGCGCGCGCGCGCGCGTCCAGTCAAGACGAGATCCTGAGAAAGTTCGATCGTCATTACACCCCTGGGAGTAAAATCACGGGGGAAGATGTCGTTCTGAGAGGCGGTAGGGGCTTTGAGATCGTTCGAGTCCGCGCTAAAGATGGAAGGATCCGGTTGGCACGAGGGGGTTGGTCACGAGGCAGGGGACTGCATCGCGCGCGGATCGGATAAACGATGGAGCACCGCAATAAATCATACCGCCATTTTTCAATATCCGCGGTTACCCGGGCCCGCTCGTGTTGACTGAGCTTAAAGGGGAAAGAGGCGAGGAGAAGGGTGGACCAAGGGCGGAAAGGGGTGGTGGAGGTGGGTACTGTCCTACTTGCACGCTGACACGATGTAGTCGATGTAAACCGGGAGGAAAAAGGCACGTACCGGTGCCGGTGTAACTATGTTTGCGTGGAAGACCGGGGTGGATGAGGGGAGCGGTAGAGTCGACGATGAAAGCGGACTCAAATGGAGCCAGGAGGTGAAATGCTCGGCGAGTGGAAGAGGGAGCGAGAGATTGGGGAGGCCGGTGTGCGATTTTACTCGCGACGCGGTTATATTGTCTTTAACCTGATTTTCATACGTGCCTACGCGAGCTACCTCGAATCTCCGGTTGGTCGGCGCGGTCGCCGAATACGTCGAGGAGATCGCGTGGTGCGTTAATAAACGAGAATTAGCGAAGTAAACGCGATGCATTTGAATCCTTTGCAGGCGCTTTTCGTGGCCTTTTTCGCGTGGATGAACCAGCAACTTGAGACGTACCGCAGCATATTTGGCGAATTTCTTACCTCTAACTTGAAATCATTATTCGAAGGAGTGCTATTCTACACTTTGTAAGATTATACACAAAGAGCTTAGGAACCCGCTTCAAAGAAACTATACATGGATGACACTGTTCAACACAAATTTTGGTTTGCATTATCCATTGGGTGATTCCTATAGTGTTTCTCATCCTAAACACGGATCCGGAAGCAGAATTGCTCCATGACCCTCAGTTTTCGAAAAAGACGAACTTTTGTTAAAACTGCCGATTTCCGGCAAAAATGTGGTTCTGCGTGAAAACTAATAGCGTTAGAGAGTTCAGCTTAGTCTTAAACTGCAGAGGAGACATTTTTGAATAAGACAGCGCCCATGAGCATAATCATTTGCAATTTTGAAAGGTCGCAAATTAGCATCAAAGTTTCAAAACTGGTCGATACGCGTAGCTTTTACGTACTATTCTTATAGTTTTCCGAAAAATGTTTTAACTGCGATGAATTTGCTCGACTTTGTTGGATTCGTCAACGATTTCTGAGGAGGAAATAGTGTGGGAAAAGAGTCGAAACGGGTTTCATCACTAGCAAATTAAGAAAATGTTAGTCGACGAAATTTACATGATGCCTTGCCGCCGTGTCGACATTAATTCGTTTGTCTCGGCTTCCAGTACCGTAACCGAGCGTAATGGGCCACCCATACGAGCTTCTAACAGAGCACTCTCTGTATACAAAACTTTTCGTTTATTGTTAATTTTTTAATGATGTAGAAATGTCAAACAATGAAAAAATAGCAAAAAATACACAATTTTGGATATAGAAAGTGAGTACACTGTTGGAAGCTCGTATGGGCGGCCCATTACGATCGGCTACGGTACTGGAAGTCGAGACAAACGAATTAATGTCGGCAAGGCGGCAAGGCATCATGCAGATATTGTCGACTAACATTTTCTTAATTCGTTAGCCATAAAAATCGTTCGGACGCTTCTCCCGCAGTATTTCGTCTTCAGAAATGTTCGAGGAATCCAACAAAGTGGAGCAAATTCACCACAGTTAAAACACTTTTCGTAAAACTATAAGAATAGCACGTGAAAGCTACGCCTACTTTCAAACTTTGACGGTGATTTACGACTCTTCAAAATTGCAGATAATTATACTCATGGGCACTGTCTTATCCAAAAATGTCTCCTCTGCAGTTTAAGACTAAGCCAGAACTCTCTAACGCTATTAGTTTTCACGCAGAACCACATTTTTGCCGGAAATCGGCAGTTTTAACAAAAGTTCGTCTTCTTCGAAAACTGAGGGTGATGGAGCAATTCTGCTTCCGGATTCGTGTTTAGGACGAGAAACACTATAGAAATCACTCAATGGATATTACAAAACAGAAAATAAATTGTTTTTTGTTAGAATCACTTTCGCGCATCGAATTTTCGCATCGAACCAATTGGTGAGCGAGAGTCACCTCTCGAGTGTAAAGGGTTAAGGGTGCGAACGCGAGGAACGGTGTCGTTGATTTTTCGCGCTGATCTATTCGTCGACCCGATATGAAAATTAAGGATAACGGATTGAAACGATCGATTCGGCGCGAAGTAATATTTAGATTAATGCGGATTCTTCTTTTTAACGGCTTCTTCCAACCCTCCTCGCGAGTTTCGTGCCGTTTATTTATCATCGACTTTATTCATAAAACTACGTCCCCGCGAGTCGATATTGTTCGACGAGCGTCACCAGGGGTACGCGTGGGAGCCAATAAAAACTCGAAGTTTATATCGCGGATCTGCGAGTCACCGTAAAACCACGAACGCAAATCTCCCACCCGTCTCGGGGTCTTTTTGGTAAAAAGTAGAAGGTGAAAGAGAGAAGGCGCAGGCACGTGGAGGCTTTTTCTTTAGCTTCGCGGAGGACCTGCCTCGTAGGATCAAGATCCTCGGAAAGATCAATCCCTTCATAAGCATATGTATGGAAGACGATGGACGGGCTTCCTTTGATTCTGCTTTTTCCACTGTATCCTCTCCCACGCGAACTCAAAGCCGGAAAAATCATTTCCCCACTGGCCTCGTGTTCGTACACTTCTCTCTTTCCTCTTCTCCCTTTCGCCGGAAAGAATTGGGTCTCCAGTTCCCGGGATCCCTCCACCGACATTACATACGGATTTTACGATTATAAGTTATAACCATCGGGCTATCAGGATTCCATCTTGGCCCTGGCTCTTGGTCCGATGTTACCTACCAATCCAGGTCCGTAAGTATCGGACCCACCGGTGACGTTATTAAGCCGGTCAATATACGCTCGCTCGACGTTATATAGCCTGGACGCTTTTACCTCCGCGCTTAACCGACGCGGTAGCTCACAGGGCGAGGACAAAGACGAGAGTTGCGTAGAAGAGGTGAGCAAGCGAGCGAGTCGGCGGAATGGTGAGAAAAATCGCGAGGGAAAAACTCATAACCCTCGTCGGCAAACTCGTCGGCGTACAAGCTACTGGGAGAGGCTCGTTGCGTATGTGGAGGGGGGATGAGCTCTTTCGAGGGAATTTTCAGGAGAGACAAAGAGAGAGAGAGAGGGAGAGAGGATGAGCGAAGAAACTACGCAGAAATATCTCGACGCAAATGGCGTGTCGCGAAGTCCACCCTCATTCGCGATGGCCTCATCACTTCTCACCCCGTCGACCCTAGGATTTCGGGTGGGCGTATTAAAAAAATTTACAATTCATGAAAGCATGAATAGAACAGAGACGTCGCGTCCGACGTGCGTACCTACCACTCACGCGAGCACTCATGCTTAAGGACGGTGCTCTTAAAAGAATCACGAGGCTTTTTCCCTTCGAACCTGCAACAATAATTCGCCACGAACGAATCTCATTGGGTGAAACGTGCCTGGCCTGTCGACGGATATCTCCCTCCTCGCGGGGAAGTCCCACGATTGCGAAAAATTAATTTTTTTCCACTGTTACGTCCGAGACGTAACGCGTCTCATTTCATGCGTATTCTAAATATTAATCGTGGCCGACAACCAGCAATAATAGATAAGCCTAGCCAACATAAATTGTGACCTAAGCGGTCCAGCACCTTTAAACATGCAGCGCGCCTTCCACTCAAGGAAGACTCGAGACCCGAGGTTGCCTGACCAAGAGATTTTCCAAGCGCAACGAATCAATGTCGCGCCTATACGGAGCGTTCGACTTCGAGTAGACCAGATAAACAATCCGAGGTGATGGCTAGCGCGTTAGCCTGACCCCAAATCAGTTAGCGACCACACGCTCTGTGCGAGGAGCATACGACACTAACACACAACCGAAGAATCAATGATCTCAGATACCATCTTATCTCTACTCTCTTTTTCATCCTACAACTAATCTTTTTATCCATAGTCACGTTTAATTAATATTACAATAATCCATTTACTTCAAGTCACGTACTTCTATCCACATGTTGCCTCGCTCCTTTTCCTTTTTTCTGCATTTTCAAATACCTTTTACCTACGTTTTACCTTACCATATTTTTTATAACATCCTTAACCTAACCAGATTCTAAGAACACCGTTCCTGAATTATTCATTTCCTAGGCATACCTAAACTCTAAAACGCAGTACTTGTCATAAAACAATTAACTCTTGACCATCCTCTTCTGACCAAACGAACGGTATCCAACAGATGCCATCCCTACAGCCAAACGCTCTATACAGTTTCCCTACTGCACTGCACGTGTCGAGACAAAGCGACTTAAGCTAAATGTCAGGCGCTGACCTCGCACTGTGAACATCACTTGCGATGCTCAAGCGAGTCCATCCGATCCCTGGTCGCCAAAACCTTATGGGCAGACACAGTCCTAAGGGTACACCAAGGTACACCACCGAGCACGGGGCGACTCATAAATTAGCTGACTCGATGACATCACTTCGACATCGAGGACAGTCTTCTTACTCTCTATACCTTTCTCTTTCTTACCTATCTCCCCACTACTACCTTTTTTTTCGTTCGACGCATTAGTCCAGAACCAATCAGCAAATTATCCCCACCACATCACCACCTAAAATCTGACGTATTTCTCTCATTCTCTCATGCTTCCAAGCTCATCTATGCACTTCTTCATCTTGCAGCCCTTAGCGTTGCCAAAGCGAAAACGCCCGCAACCCTAAGGCTCCGCCTCCTAAAAAACCCATAAGAAACCCTGCTCTGCTAAGGGAGCTCATTCCAAAACGATCATTAGCACCAGTCTAGAAGTTATCCAGCAATTACGCAGTCTTTGCACTTAGTCGCTTTTACATTTTGGTGGACTTAGTCTTTTTTCCACTCTGTGGACTCAGACTTAGTTTTTTCACTCAGACTTAGTTTTTTCACTCAGACTTAGTTTTTTCACTCAGACTTAGTTTTTTCACTCAGACTTAGTTTTTTCACTCAGATTTAGTTTTTCACTCAGCGGACTTAGTTTTTACCAGACTTCAACTCAGTGTTTTTTCTCAATATTCGAATCAGTTTTTATCATCTTTGACGCCAACCAACCAACCAGGGTCCCGCAGAGTTCCACTACCTTTTTTCTACGCCATTCCATTTTTAAACAACCGAGTAAGTACTCATTCACCAGTTTGCAATCTTTCACGTCACTTACGTATTGGTCACTTTAATCCTTTTTATTATTTTTCCATTTTTATTTCTTTTTCCTATTTCTTGACATTTTTCCATCCAGTTACTACCACTATCTCCTTTATCTTTTATTCTCTTTATTCGTCCAAATCCTCCTCCACCCGATTTCTCGACTGTAACATTCAACAGACCCATAATCCAATCTAGCTTTCAAATTCTAATCCTTTTTATTAATTTTTCCGAGCTCAATACCTAATTAAATTCTGAAATCACTATTTTCCAATGAGATCAATCGTCGTACGTTTAATCAATTCCGAATCATTGTAAATACCGTTTGTTTTGTGAATCAAACCATTTTATGTTAATCCAAGTCTATTGTAATCTGACAAGCACCTTTGTTTTACGAATTGTTAACCAAACCGTTTAATCAATTCCGAATCATTGTAAATACCGTTTGTTTTGTGAATCAAACCATTTTATGTTAATCCAAGTCTATTGTAATCTGACAAGCACCTTTGTTTTACGAATTGTTAACCAAACCGTTTAATCAATTTCGAATCATTGTAAATACTGTTCTGTGAATCAAACCATTTTATATTAATCCGAGTTTACTGTAATCTAGCACGAATACCTTTTGTTTTACGAATTATTAATCGAACCGTTTTTCATGTTAATTTAATTCTTTAATAATCCATCACGACTATCCGTCATTCAATCGGAAACTTTATAATTAATTCCGATCTTATGTGTCAGCCACGATTCGTATTTCTAATTTAATTCTTTGTTTATTTTTATTATTATTACTATTATTATTACTATTATTTATCTTCAACCGAACTGAAACAAGTATAATTTCAATTACATTGTTAATCAAGAAACCTAATCTCTTTCAATTATTTGTTTCCATATTCTTTTCAATATATTTTATTATTATTATTATTATTTCTTGTCACACTCTCTGTTACTTGCAACCCTTCTCTACCTAATCCTTATCGATCATCATTTCAATCGTTGTCCGCATCGACTTTCGAGCTCCGTCCCGAATAAAGCGCTTCTCGCGTTGATTCATAAAGGAGCACCGTTGGGCCGTCAGGTAAGCCGTGTAAAATCATAGATTGACCGTCTTCCCGACCTTCAGGTCTAGCGAGCGATTCTATAGGAATCGTCCTGTTGCTGTTGCGACTTGCGTGCAGGACGTAACAGACCAGTATAAAGAAAATTGGGGGCTCGTCCGGGATGAAAAATGAAAGTTGATGTAATTCGATTGTAATGACCACTCGATCTCAAAGTGACAAATCCGTAATTGACGCCGAATACAAGAAAGCTATTGCCTCTTATTCTTCTAAATCTGTCACCTCACCAGACTTAACTCCAAATAATTCCGAGGACGAAAAATTAGATTGCACGATTGTAGAACAGACTCTTTCTGACAGTATTTTGCATGTTAAGCACGCTTTTGAAAAGACACAAATTCCTTGTAGTACACCTTTGAAAAAACCAAAATTAGTAGAAATAATGACTTTAAACCCAGGACAAACCATCTCTTTAAAAGACGCTCTTGAAATAGTACCATATTTTGATGGAAAAAATATTCCCCTCAGCTATTATGTGCGAGGATGTAAAGAAGCTTTGTCTATGCTTCCTTCAGAAGCCGAAGTAAATATTGCAAAATTAGCCCGCACCAGATTATTAGGAGAACCTCGTGAAACGACAGAAGGTTTAAAAATTACAAAATTGACAGATCTATTGAACCATCTCGAAAGAATATACGGATCCACTAAGACAGTTTATCAATTATTCGGAGAATTAGGAACTTGTTGCCAGAAAAATGAAGAATCAGTTACTAACTATGCGAACAGAATCCGACGGATCGGTAGACAAATTTTTGAAGCTCATTCTCTTGATAACAGTGGCGGAAGCGGTATGAACGCCCAAACAATCGAACAAGATCAGATTAAATGTTTTATTCGGGGATTGCGACCTGAGATTGAACAAAGATTAGGAACGTACACTAGCATCGATGAAACTATAAATAAAGCCATAGAAATTGAACGCGACGTACTTGCACGACGCACGTTAAGAGACGCAAGACCGTATTCTTGTCCGATGACTCCGCCGACGGAACCCTCTCTTTGTCAGATTTGTCAAAAGGCTGGACATGCAGCCGCGATTTGTAAGAACCGATATTCAACATCACTTAACTCTCAAGCTAACCATTTGGGAAATGAAATTCTTATTTGTCAAATTTGCAATAAACGAGGTCACGAAGCCTCCAAATGTCGTCAAAGAGTTCCATATCATCAACAATTACCACGATTAGGAGTAGCTTACGTCGCGAATAACGTTTTAAAATGCCAGCTATGTTCAAAAACGGGTCATACAGCCGAAAATTGTTTCAGTAGAAATTCCAACAGTAATAATAACAGTATAACTTGTCAATTATGTAAAAAGACAGGGCACGCAGCCGATACTTGTTTTAGCCGAAATAATAATAATAATCGTATTTTGACCTGTCAATTGTGTAAAAAGGCAGGACATTCAGCTGAACGGTGTTTTTCGCGAAACGCTCGCGTCAATGTAGCTTCCATTAGAGAATCATGTCAATTATGCCAGAAACCTGGCCATACAGCAGAAACATGTTGGGTAAAACCACCCGCACAGTCAGTATTAAATTGTCAACTTTGTAAAAGGTCCGGTCACACAGCCGACCGTTGCTTTGCTCCCAATAGCTCTTCTACTGTCTATAAACCGCGAAATAATCAATTGTTCTGCCGATATTGTAAAACCGAAGGGCACGAAATAGATAATTGTGTACGAAGACGAGAAAATAATAATAGAACAAATCAGGGAAACGGGAACGGTCCCTCGATGTCGGGCGTAAATCGAGAGACCCGTACCCAATCGCGCCCTATGAACGCGAAACCGGTCAATCCGCAATAAGGATTAGGCAGGTATATATGAATCTTACCAAAAAGGGCACTGTCCCTTCCGTATTTCTAGAATGCTATGGAGCCAAGTCACCCACCGATTTAATGATTGACACGGGTGCCGCTCCAAATCTAATTAAACAAAGCGTGATACAAAGTACAGTAGGCATAAATGCCAGCAAAATTTTGCAGTTAGATGGAATTAGCCCACAGCCTGTCTATACCTTAGGCGAAGTGACTTTATATTTGTTGAAAATTCCTGTAACTTTTCATTTAGTACCCGATGATTTTCCAATTTCACATGACGGGATTTTAGGAAGCGAATATTTCGATCAAACGGGAACTCAGATTGATTACGCATATCGATACTTGCACACTCAGGGAGTTAAAATTCCTTTCACGGATCCAGAATTAGTCGGAAATTATGTGTTTACTGCGCGAGCTTATTCAGGAGAAATTGATTTATCGAACGAAAGGAGTAATCAAAATCGTGAAGTAGAGGATTCAACGTTCAATTATATAACTGCGCGAACTCATTCAGAAGAAATTGATTTGTCGAACGAAATAAATAATCGAAATGATAAAGTAGAAGATTCAATGTTTAGTTATATGCGAGAAGATACTTTAAATGAAATCGTAGAAAATGAATCGTATCCAGGCGGTTTCCTCCTAAATCCGGAAGATGAAGACTATAAACCCGTCCAAAGGGAAGTGGAAAATATTGTCCAGCCCACTCCTGAAAGGGAAGGTCTCATCGCGCATCCCGTAACGGAGAACGTCGAAGTTAAATTTTTTCAAGATTATGATAAAGTTATGTCCGAAATTATCTCTCCAGTAGAATTGAATATTGCTGAATTCGAAATAAGAAAAGAAGTTCAATGTAGTTCAAAAGAAGATTGTTTTAATGATAAATCAAGGGAAGTTTGTATTAATGAAATCGAAGAAATTAATGATATTAATGAAATTGAAGAAATTAAAGAAATTGAGGATCGCAGAAAAGGAAGAATTTTTTTTAATAAATCAAGTAATTATTATACGAATTGTTCTAACGATAAATCAAAAGAAATTTATATTAATGAAATTGAAGAAATTAAAGAAAGTAATAAAATTGAAGAAATCGAAGAAATCAAGAAAAATGAAGAAATGGAAAAATTTATGAAAGATTATGGAAATGAAGAAATTTTTTTTAAAGAATCAAGAAATTATTATAGTAATGATAAAATTGAAGATATAAAAGAAGAAAAATTATTTGAAAATAATCCTACGAAGTATCAATCCAATGAAGTTTTTATTTGCGATATCAAAGAAGGAAATGAAAATGAAGAACCTCAATTTAATAATCATTATATAAACCGCGCCAGTAATACGAAAGGAATACCAAGAGGAATCAAGAAAGAAGAAATGAAGAAAGAAGAAGGAAGAAAGAAGAACTATCCGTACGAAGAGGATCCACATTACCAGCAGGGATACAATGAAGAAACCAAGGGACGGCACGACGACCGTCGAACGCTGAATCATGACCTACAACCATTTGGGACTATAGAGACTGTGAACCGACCGCAAGAGAAATACGAGAAACGTATGGACGACGCGCGGAGAGATATACGCAAAACCGACTGTCACCCCATCGAATCATTTAACAACGAACCATCATCTGGAGCTCAAGCCTTTAATACAATCCAATTAAATAATTTTAATTCAAATAGGATTAACACCATTAGGGATCTACTACACTGGACTCATCTCAATCAAGAGGAACACGACAGTCTTGAAGAATTAATTGTTGAAAATCACGATAGATTCCACTTACCCGGAGAACTTCTACCTGCTACAACCGTACTTGAACATTCTATAACCACCGTCGATGAATTACCCATTAATACAAGACAATATCGTTTTCCACAAATTCATAAAGAGGAAATAACGCGTCAGGTACAGGAATTATTAGATGGACAAATTATTAAACCGTCTCAATCTCCTTATAATACACCACTTTGGGTAGTACCAAAGAAGGCCGACTCACAGGGAAATAAACGCTGGAGGATGGTATTAGATTTCCGCCTCTTAAACGAAAAGACTATAGGCGACGCGTACCCCTTACCGAACATAATAGATATATTAGATCAATTAGGTGGAGCACAATACTTTTCCGTTCTTGATTTAGCTTCCGGATTCCATCAAATACGAATGAATCCGAAAGACAGTCATAAAACCGCGTTCACTACTCCATTCGGACATTACGAATTTGACCGAATGCCATTTGGATTAAAGAATGCACCTGCAACTTTCCAACGCTTAATGGACTTAGTACTTTCCGGATTACAAGGACACGAATTATTTGTCTACCTGGACGATATCGTGGTCTACGCTTCTAGCCTTGAGGAACATAAACGAAAATTCAATATATTAATGCAACGACTTAGGGATGCCAACTTAAAACTACAAATAGACAAATGCGAATTTTTCCGAAAAGAAGTCACGTATCTAGGCCATATAATAGGAAAAGATGGTGTACAACCTGATCCGAAGAAATTAGAAGCAGTTAAAAATTTTCCACAGTTACAGAAAGCAAAAAACATTAAACAATTTTTAGGACTAGCAGGATACTATCGAAGATTTATAGAAAATTTTTCACAAATAGCTCGACCATTAACGAACTTGTTGAAAAACGACGTTCCCTTTGTGTGGACGGACGCACAAGAACAAGCTTTCGAAACATTGAAACAAAAACTTTGCGAAAGCCCAGTTCTACAATATCCGAATTTTAAGCAACCTTTTATTTTAACAACAGACGCGTCAGGATACGCGATCGGAGGAATTTTATCGCAGGGAACAATAAATAAGGATCATCCAATAGCATATGCCTCCCGCACACTTACCGACAATGAAGTAAAATATGACACTTACGAAAAAGAAGCATTAGCCATTCTATATTGCGTGAAACATTTTAGACCATATCTATATGGACGGAAATTCACTTTAGTAACCGATCACAAACCTCTTATGTGGTTTAAAAGCGCACAAGACGGGAACGCGAGAATATTAAGATGGAGACTGAAACTCGCGGAATATGAATATGATGTCGTTTATAAAGCCGGAAAAACAAACGTTAATGCCGACGCACTCTCACGGAATCCACCCGACATAGTACACTGTAATCCAATGCATGCAACACGGATACAAAACCGAATAGATCCGCGGGATACGGAATACATACGATCTCTGTTAGAAAATGATACGTTAACGGATGACGAAGACGACGCATCCGATCATTATTCTGAAGATTCATATCAATTAGAACTTTCGGACGATGAATTCTCATCACCGGATAACGGAAACGAAAATTCTATCCCATTTACAATAGAAGAATTAAATGAACCGACACATCTCAACATAGAAACTCGTGCTCTAATCCACAACGATAATTCTCAGGATGATCATAACCTCACGGAAAACATAACAATAGATGACGCGATAGATAACACACCTTTAGTGAACCGATTACACATTCATCACGATAAAGAAGGAAACACGAACGATAACGAAATTAACAACGACGAAGATGATGCGAGAAATTCAGGGCCACGCATCACAGAAATAGAAAGCATTCGCAGCAACATTTTAGAATCCAGAGATTTATTCTTTCTGCGTAAAGATCATTTGGCATATTTCGTTAGTCTAGATAACAAACCACTGGATAAGGGAGCTGACAAATTATTTGAAAGACAACAGCTACCTCCCCTACTCAATCCAAAATCAGGCGAAGTAAGCGCTGTTAGGAAAGGAAAAATGCATTATTTTCGGTTAGTTATCGACACTGAAACCGGTAACGGACCTACAACACTATTAACTATCGTCAAAACTTTATTGCTCGAATTACGCAGCCTTGCAGAAAACCTAAACATTCTAAGCATCAGTATTGCCGAGAGCACTCACATACTCAACATTCCGTGGACAGATATTCTATCAACCATACGATTAGTATTTTTGAGATCAACTATCAGGATTATCATCTGTAAGGGATTAATCAAATATCCACCGAAAGACTTACGTCCATCAATCCTACGGGAAATGCATTGTTCACCTATAGGAGGACATAGAGGAGTAAGCAAAACCTACAATCGTATTAAACAGAATTACTATTGGGAAAATTTAAAAGAAGAAGTTCAACATTTCATTCAACAATGCTTACAATGCCAATTAAAGAAATTAGTTAGAGTCAAAACAAAACAGCCTATGGTAATAACGGATACACCAGGTGCAGCTTTCGATAAAATTGCTATGGATATAGTAGGACCACTACAGAGAACTAGGAAAAATAACGAATACATTTTAACCATTCAGGACCAGTTAACAAAATTCTGCTTAGGCATACCTCTTCCCGATCAAACTGCTGCCACTATAGCGGACGCGTTTGTTCGAAGATTCATCTGTGTATTTAGCGCACCAAAAGCCGTACTCACCGACCAAGGCAGAAATTTCGTAAGCGATTTACTTAAGAAATTAGCAAAACAGTTTCGTATTAAGAAATTCAGAACCACCGCTTTTCATCCACAATCTAACGGTTCATTGGAAAGATCTCACCATGCCCTCGCGGAATATCTAAAACAATTCGCCAACGATCGACATGAATGGGACGAATGGGTCGACTTAGCTATATACAATTACAACACCAGCGTACACGAAGGAACGAAGCACACACCATACGAATTAGTCTTCGGCAGAATCGCAAGAATTCCATCGAGTGAACCGCTACCAGCAAACGACAGACTCAGTACATACGATGAATATTTAATAAATCTCGTTACTCAACTACATGAAATACAACAATTAGCCCGTGAAAACCTAATAACGTCTAAGGAAAGGTCTAAAGAATTGTACGATAGGAAAATACATCCTCAAACATTTAAAATAGGGGACTATGTTTTCCTACTAAAAGGACCTAAACCGGGAAAATTCGGTGACCATTATACAGGACCACACGAAATATTAGAAATTCTTGGAAAAGGAAACGTTAGAATCCGCATTAACAAAAATTCACGCATAGTTCACCCTAATAGACTTCGAAAATCTCACATACAGAATCCACAATAGCAACGAAAAATCATATTTCCAGAAATGCAGTTAAACCGGACAGGGAAGCTAATCCTAGTATTACTCCTTCTCACGGTACAACTACGCGCCATATACGGAATCATAGGATATGATTGTGGCGGTCGATCTGCCAATCTGACGACACTATCCTTACTCGAAATAGGAGAATGCAATATACCGCAACAAAACGTCAATATCACCAATACCTACATCCAATTACTACAAATTAATGAATTTAACTTAGCCAAAGTCATTCAATGCAAGGTAGAAATAGACCGAACTGTAAAACGCTGTGGAATGTTCTCACACACCATGGATGTTCAGAACGGTAGAATCGCGTATCTCTTGGAAATTTCAAGACAGCAATGTGAAAAAATGCACCACTCAGGAACGTATGAAGTAGCTAACACCGTCGTGACGGGTCTACACTCCAACACCTCCATAAATCAACCTATAACACTCGCCGGAGTAATAGGAACCGACGGTGAATGCTCAGGGTCCGCATACATCGATCCATATGGAAGCTGGACAGACGTAATTGTTACAGCAACGATGAAAATAACACTCCGTGACTATACAGCCGCCGTGAATGTTGACAATAATAAAATCCACTTGAAATCAGGAGTTGCCTGTGAACTCAGCACAACACATTGTATGGATTTAGAAGGTGGAAACACCTACTGGAATTCTATACCTCAAGATACTTGTCATTTTTCTAAATATGGAGTTCTATATGAAGGGCTCGTAAAGAAGATTGCCGACGAAACATTACACACAGTATATTCACTCACTACGGATGACGTAACTTTCGCCCTATCTGGCAAATCAGAATTGAAAATCTGCGGGTACACTTTAGTTAAAACAGAACATCCAAAATTACTCATATTCGAAACCCGTAGAGGCGAATCCGTTATCCCACACACTAAAATAGACACTATTAATTTAGATATATTTTCATACGTAAATTCCAAATTCATATATGTTGAAAAACATCTCCGCACTCAACTTACACAATTATACCACGATATTCTAATGCAGCAATGCACCTTAGAGCAACAGATGCTCAGAAATACTCTCTCAATAGCCACTCAATCACCCGACATATTTGCATACCACTTGATGAAAGGGCCCGGCTATATGGCCGTCGCCGCTGGAGAAGTCATACACATTGTAAAGTGCGTACCAGTAGAAGTAAAGCTACTGCGCACAGAAGAATGTTATCAACAACTTCCAGTTACACTAAACAATGACACATTTTTTCTTACACCACAGACACACATGCTCATGAAAACAGGAACACAAATCAGTTGCAGTAATTTCCTACCTCCTATGTACCTTTTAGAAAACGCTTGGTATAAAATCACTCCAATCCCAATACAAGCTCTTCCACCAACAGTCATTAAACCCATGGTAAAACCTACCTGGAAATATACTAACCCTGGATCATTAGCTACCAGTGGAATATATACGGAAACGGACCTCGACAACCTTCGCGATCATATAATGTTACCAGCGGAACAACCAGCTGTACTTAATATTATATCACGTGGAATGATGGGACAATCCGTCACCACACAAGGAAAATCTTTAACGCACTTATTCGACCAGGACACAGTCGATAAGATAGCCGAATCCGCATGGGAACGCATTTGGGGAAAATTCACAATATTAGGAAACATCAGCGCAGGATTTATAGGAATTATACTTGTTGCGAAACTAGTTAAACTCTTAGCGGATACCATAATTCATGGTTACGCACTACACTCAATCTACGGGTGGTCCCTGTACCTCATTGGGGCACTATGGGACTCACTCACACATCTGCTCGTACAACTGGGACGAAAACCTCCCATGGAAAAACCAAAAACCGACCAATCTACACAAGACGAACGCATGGAATTAAATAGTATAGAAACCCAAACAGAAGCACCCCAACAAACCCCCCCAGCATCACCTTCTCTTTATCCTGTCTTACCTAAAACTCAGCATGATCCTAGTACGTCTTACTTTTCCCATTTGTAGTTAGTCCATGTAGAAATAAAAATAGAAATGGAAAATTACCAACATAAACATATGGTGAAGGAAAACACCAACATAAACATATGGTGAAGGAAAGCACCAACACAAACATTTGGTGAAGGAAAAATATCAATACAAACATATTGGCTCCTAAAATTGTACGTACGGCAAGACGAATAGGAATACCATGATATTTTTAAACGGAACGAAGAAGCCCATAGACGAATTTTCCACGACAACGCACACCGCAACCAAGTATGGCATGGCACCACCATTGCAGGAGAACTGACCAAATACCAGACGAATGCTAGAGAACTAGCATCACATCTACAATCACCCACAGTGACAGTACTCCAGAGACGTGAGGACTCACTCATAAAACATCCCGAGGTCATGGGATTCAACTATCCTTCCTCAGACGACAAACGAGGACTATCAACGTTACAGCAACCAACTACAGCTCCTTTCATCAGCCATCGAAGCTCTAGTGCACTATACAAAAGCGTAACCAACCAAAAATATTCAGTATTATCTTGTTTTTTTTTCTTATGTATATATCATTTAAGAGTATCTTATATGTATATTAGCAGTTTGCGAGCGAATCAGTAATACCTTGTTATGATTTTGTTTTCATTTTCTTTTTCTCTAAGGATTGATTGGCTCGACAAACAAATAAAGATAAGCACACACCTACACTCTTATTATATTTTTATTTTACGTAAGTACCTTTTTTTTCGGTATTATCATTTTCTTTTCAGAATCATCTTTTATATTCCATTTTTTTTGTTTAAATTCATATACAACACACATACACTATAGAAATAAGATCATTAAATGACTTAAACAGTAATCCCAATTCCAACCCAAGTTTAGTGGGGATGTTTAAACCATTTAGTAAAATATCACTGCCTTATGCTAGCGATATTTTGCGAAAACGCATGGATACGTCGCGTAACGGTCCTGCCGGACGACGAGCGTTCCGCTTCTCGTAACGCCCGTCTAAGGGGGGAGGTGTTACGTCCGAGACGTAACGCGTCTCATTTCATGCGTATTCTAAATATTAATCGTGGCCGACAACCAGCAATAATAGATAAGCCTAGCCAACATAAATTGTGACCTAAGCGGTCCAGCACCTTTAAACATGCAGCGCGCCTTCCACTCAAGGAAGACTCGAGACCCGAGGTTGCCTGACCAAGAGATTTTCCAAGCGCAACGAATCAATGTCGCGCCTATACGGAGCGTTCGACTTCGAGTAGACCAGATAAACAATCCGAGGTGATGGCTAGCGCGTTAGCCTGACCCCAAATCAGTTAGCGACCACACGCTCTGTGCGAGGAGCATACGACACTAACACACAACCGAAGAATCAATGATCTCAGATACCATCTTATCTCTACTCTCTTTTTCATCCTACAACTAATCTTTTTATCCATAGTCACGTTTAATTAATATTACAATAATCCATTTACTTCAAGTCACGTACTTCTATCCACATGTTGCCTCGCTCCTTTTCCTTTTTTCTGCATTTTCAAATACCTTTTACCTACGTTTTACCTTACCATATTTTTTATAACATCCTTAACCTAACCAGATTCTAAGAACACCGTTCCTGAATTATTCATTTCCTAGGCATACCTAAACTCTAAAACGCAGTACTTGTCATAAAACAATTAACTCTTGACCATCCTCTTCTGACCAAACGAACGGTATCCAACAGATGCCATCCCTACAGCCAAACGCTCTATACAGTTTCCCTACTGCACTGCACGTGTCGAGACAAAGCGACTTAAGCTAAATGTCAGGCGCTGACCTCGCACTGTGAACATCACTTGCGATGCTCAAGCGAGTCCATCCGATCCCTGGTCGCCAAAACCTTATGGGCAGACACAGTCCTAAGGGTACACCAAGGTACACCACCGAGCACGGGGCGACCCATAAATTAGCTGACTCGATGACATCACTTCGACATCGAGGACAGTCTTCTTACTCTCTATACCTTTCTCTTTCTTACCTATCTCCCCACTACTACCTTTTTTTTCGTTCGACGCATTAGTCCAGAACCAATCAGCAAATTATCCCCACCACATCACCACCTAAAATCTGACGTATTTCTCTCATTCTCTCATGCTTCCAAGCTCATCTATGCACTTCTTCATCTTGCAGCCCTTAGCGTTGCCAAAGCGAAAACGCCCGCAACCCTAAGGCTCCGCCTCCTAAAAAACCCATAAGAAACCCTGCTCTGCTAAGGGAGCTCATTCCAAAACGATCATTAGCACCAGTCTAGAAGTTATCCAGCAATTACGCAGTCTTTGCACTTAGTCGCTTTTACATTTTGGTGGACTTAGTCTTTTTTCCACTCTGTGGACTCAGACTTAGTTTTTTCACTCAGACTTAGTTTTTTCACTCAGACTTAGTTTTTTCACTCAGACTTAGTTTTTTCACTCAGACTTAGTTTTTTCACTCAGATTTAGTTTTTCACTCAGCGGACTTAGTTTTTACCAGACTTCAACTCAGTGTTTTTTCTCAATATTCGAATCAGTTTTTATCATCTTTGACGCCAACCAACCAACCAGGGTCCCGCAGAGTTCCACTACCTTTTTTCTACGCCATTCCATTTTTAAACAACCGAGTAAGTACTCATTCACCAGTTTGCAATCTTTCACGTCACTTACGTATTGGTCACTTTAATCCTTTTTATTATTTTTCCATTTTTATTTCTTTTTCCTATTTCTTGACATTTTTCCATCCAGTTACTACCACTATCTCCTTTATCTTTTATTCTCTTTATTCGTCCAAATCCTCCTCCACCCGATTTCTCGACTGTAACATTCAACAGACCCATAATCCAATCTAGCTTTCAAATTCTAATCCTTTTTATTAATTTTTCCGAGCTCAATACCTAATTAAATTCTGAAATCACTATTTTCCAATGAGATCAATCGTCGTACGTTTAATCAATTCCGAATCATTGTAAATACCGTTTGTTTTGTGAATCAAACCATTTTATGTTAATCCAAGTCTATTGTAATCTGACAAGCACCTTTGTTTTACGAATTGTTAACCAAACCGTTTAATCAATTCCGAATCATTGTAAATACCGTTTGTTTTGTGAATCAAACCATTTTATGTTAATCCAAGTCTATTGTAATCTGACAAGCACCTTTGTTTTACGAATTGTTAACCAAACCGTTTAATCAATTTCGAATCATTGTAAATACTGTTCTGTGAATCAAACCATTTTATATTAATCCGAGTTTACTGTAATCTAGCACGAATACCTTTTGTTTTACGAATTATTAATCGAACCGTTTTTCATGTTAATTTAATTCTTTAATAATCCATCACGACTATCCGTCATTCAATCGGAAACTTTATAATTAATTCCGATCTTATGTGTCAGCCACGATTCGTATTTCTAATTTAATTCTTTGTTTATTTTTATTATTATTACTATTATTATTACTATTATTTATCTTCAACCGAACTGAAACAAGTATAATTTCAATTACATTGTTAATCAAGAAACCTAATCTCTTTCAATTATTTGTTTCCATATTCTTTTCAATATATTTTATTATTATTATTATTATTTCTTGTCACACTCTCTGTTACTTGCAACCCTTCTCTACCTAATCCTTATCGATCATCATTTCAATCGTTGTCCGCATCGACTTTCGAGCTCCGTCCCGAATAAAGCGCTTCTCGCGTTGATTCATAAAGGAGCACCGTTGGGCCGTCAGGTAAGCCGTGTAAAATCATAGATTGACCGTCTTCCCGACCTTCAGGTCTAGCGAGCGATTCTATAGGAATCGTCCTGTTGCTGTTGCGACTTGCGTGCAGGACGTAACACCACCTTCCTCCGCTTCCACCCGTCCCTTGGTCTCGACACCGAGCTACGCCCGAAAACTTCATTGTCCTCAAAGGCAGTTGCGCGAGCAAACCCGCGCGAACGTTAATATGCGAGGAACTCACCCTCGTACGCGTAGTGGAAGTTGCGGAGGAGGGTTGTGAGGGCGACGCGAGGGCAGATTTCATGCGAGCGCCCGCAAACGCTCGCGAGCGGAGGTCCATAGAAATGCGTCCTTTGTGCCGCCCGCGGTGAAGTTCGCATGCACGTCGATACATTATGGCGAGGACGGTGGGCGCGCGTCGGTTCCCTCGCGCTGACCAGAAGCTCACGACAAAAGGATCGAAGGCGAGGGTGAGAGGGGGAGAAGGGAGAGGAGGAAGAGAGCAGGGGACGCGGTTGGAATGTTGTGGCGAAACAGGAGGGCGCTCGCAACAAGCAAGCGTGCGGGGGCGGCGCGTGGCGACTGATTATCGTTCGGGAGCGAAATCGCAAAGCCCACCCACCGTTAGTTATAATCCGAGCACAAAGAGAAACGGAGATGGAGAATCCTGCGGTAAGCTAAGCACTGCTAGCAGCACAGTTGTGGATCAGCGTGGACCGGACTTGAAAGGAGATGCGCGACGTTCGATGGAATTTCAGCGGCGTGGAAAATCTCACGGCGACCGCAATATTTTCGAGGGAATATTTTTTCCGGCCAGCCGTGGCTCCATCCGAAGTTACCTAAGGAAAGAGGATCTTTTCGTTAAGAGAAACATCGATTACGCGATAGTATCGCGACGTCGATCACGCCGTTGGAGATAATTCGAGGATGGTGTAATCGACGCTCGGGATTTGAAGCGCGTCGCCGATAAGATTTCTCGTGTAGCGATTGTGCGACAGGGCGAAGGGCAAGTGGGACGAAGGGGTGGTTGAATCGCGAAAGCTAGAGTGGGGTAGGTCGCATGATCCCGTCGTTATTTCGGGCACCCGAGGAAACTCGAGGAGAAGAATTCCAAACTGTATCGCGTCGAAAAGTTTCGAAACATTAGCGGCTCCCCCGTCTACCCCCCTTCGTCCAGCGGCACCCTCCGTGCTTCGGTAGTTAAAGTTTGGTCGATAGCATAAAAGCTATTTACAAATGCAGTCCTTCTCTTCTCGCCGTCCGTTTATCTCTCCCCTCTCTTCTTCTTCCACCTCTTCATCCTCTACCTCTCTCCTTCCCTCATCAACGCCCCCATTCTTTCACTCTCGTGCCAGTTATGCGTCCCACCTCACCCCCCCCCCCCCGCTTTTAACAACCCCGACAGCGAGAGTACAGCTTTCGACGGAGATTTAATAACTTTTATGAAGGTAGACGGTAAGCCATTAGCACTTATCGTAGCTTATTACGATCCGGTCTCTCTTCGCTCTCCCCTTCTCTCATTTCCCTCTTTTCTCTCGCATTTCCCACTAACCCGCGGACTTACAACGCTTTCGCTTTGACGTAGCTTACGGTGGCGGATCCCGCAGAAATTACCGGTGCACGTTAAATGCCGTCGTCCAAAGCACGCGGTGTTTTTCCACGCGCTTTTAAACACCGGGCCAGATCCTCTGCCACACGTTTCTCCCTCGTTCCAGCTCGTTCCAGCTCGTTCCAGCTCGTTCCAGCTCGTTCGGGCTCATTTGCGTAGCCGCGCTTGGTAAGCGCGCGATAAGAGGAGCCGATGAAAAAAAATTCGAAGGACGCGGATAGCCGTCAGCTCATTCGCACGCTCCGGCCGACTACACGCTGGTGCACGCCAGATAGTAGAGAACGTATCGCGTTCCACGGAGTCCCTTCTGCCAGCAACCAAACACGTCATTCCGCGCGCGTATGCGGTCCGACTGTTCTCAGTATCGCTCGTGCAATCAGCGACGCGTTCACACGGTCCGGCACAAAGCGCGCCGGCTAGGCGCGCGTAACCGAGAAGGATTCGCGAGATTATTCTACCAGGACAAATACAATTATCCTCATTGGTCGTTAATACGTCGGAGCCGAAATCGATGCTAATCGGACATCGATCGCCTCGATTCGCGAGGAATTATTCTCTCTGTGGGTATCGCTTGACAATAATCGTTCGTTCTCTCTACCTTCGGGACGACGAAAAGGAAGAAAGAAGATACAATCTCATCCCCGATTTTTGTCTCGTCCCCTCGCCTACTTCCGACTGTCGCGTCGTCGCCACGCTTAATATCGCGGTTCGAGGCATCGCGTGGCATTAATCTTCGGAAGTCATAATGATAATGGAACGCGTAGCCCCGTGTAACGCGGGCTACATTAGCAGTTAATGTTCGCATTCGTAGTCTGTCCTCGAGTCTCCGCGACGAGACGAGGAGCCTTTCTCCGGGGGTGCATCCTTTATTCCCCGAGACGATAAATAAGATTCTTCCATCCTCTTTCTCTCCTCGTGCAACGAGTGAGAGAGCGGAGAGCAAGGAGGCGAAAGAGGGGAGAAGGATGCTAGGAAGAGGGTGAAAAGGACGAGCCCCGTGAGCTTCTTCTTCTTCCGGCAGCCATGTATAATTCAGGGTAGAGAGCGCGAAGGTACGGGGAGAAGCGTTAATTACACGATTCGTTGATTGGCTCTCCGAGTCGATATGGTGTGCTTCCATCCTCGAGAGTCCTCTTCCCTCGGAAAATGAAAGCGATGGACGAGAGCCACCGGGGTGGGTGTTGATTCCCGATGAGTAAATCGAGCATGGGACGTTTCCTTCTTCGGTGAAACGAATGGCCAAGGGGGGAATGGATCTCGTTCGTTGAAAGAGGGAATTCTATTTGGTCTCTCGAGGGGTAAAAAATTCCCACTGCATATTTAACGTAGGTATAATTCTTCGTACCTCGTGCTCGACTTCGTTGTCGATCCCCTCCACTTCCCACGAATCTCGTTATCGTGGTTCTCGAAGGAGATCCCACACGACAGGGAGATTCGAAAGGCACCGAGTCGGATCGCGGCCACGGGATAAAAATAGGCGAAGCCGTCGATGAGGGGTTGGAATACTCTCGAATCCGATTGTGGGCGCGCATTTATAGCCACTGGCTATTTCCGACTTGCCAACTTTTTCTCGATTCGATTTTAGCAGAGCGGAAGGTCTGCATGAACGTTCCCTTTTTCCCTTCTACGTATCCTCCTCCTTCAAAAATAATCGACGACTATTTGAGGAATCCACTTGCGTCGGCACGGGGTATCGCGCTCGCGACCGTCGACGCGTTCAAACAACGGGAGCCCCGTTGCATCGGGCATGCACGTACGGTACACAAACTTCTACAAACTCGCTGAACGTTTGCTCACACGCACGGCTGATAAGTACGCCACCGACCTCCTCGCCTCCCCTCTCGCGATCTCCAATAATATTGCGTTACCGAATGTTGGACGAGGAGGGAGAGGGAACGAGGGAGGCGAGGACAAGTACAAAGAGGAGGAGAGACGGAGGGAGAGGGAGGACGATGTCCGTTAGGGTAGCAGGTGGAAGGTGGAGAAGGTGCGATAAGTGGATCGTGGGGGTCTACGACAGTGAGGGGTGAGAGGTGGAGGAGGTGAGGCCAGCGGACGAAAGAGGAGGAGGAGGAGGAGTGGCGGATACAGGCAGAAGGGTGGCACGAAAAGCGAGGAGAGCTTATCTCGTCGGCACATACACGAGAAGGGCAGTTCACCCCCGAGGAACTCGATATCCCGAGACCAGTGCTCCCGAAGGACAGGAAAAATATTCTCGCCCGTGGGGACGCATCTCGCGCGCGAATCTCACTTTATGTGCATCCTCGTCCACCCCTTCGTCCTTCTCCGCCACCACCGCCTTCGCATTGCCCTGGCACGGCGGTGGTTCCGACTTCCACCCCTTATTCAGTACCCCGACACCCCACCATCCCTGACCTTCTCTCTTCAATGCAGCTCTACTCTCTCTCTCTCTCTCTCTTCCTCGTTTTCTCTTCTTCCCCTCGTTTCGCGTTCCACCACTGCCATCGCCACCTCGCCCTCGCCATTTCCACTTGTACATTCTCTCCGCTTCCTCCATCTCTCGCTCATTCTCCCTTCACTCTTGTTTTCGTAGACGAGGAGACGAATGAGGGGACGCGGAGAAGGAACCCGAGAGGGTAGGAGGTTGGTGCAAGACGACATTTCCTGCTTTGACAGTTTCGCATAAATTACTGCCTCGTACGCCGGAGACAGGGTACACGTCGGGCGTGTCGAAGGGGGAGGATGTACGCGTGTAGACCGAGGGCGGAGAAAGGGGCTGAGTGTGAGGGAGGTAGGAGAATGGGGAGGGGGGAGAGGGAGACTCGCGAGAACTCGTAGACGGCGAACGTGCAATAAAAGGGGCGGCCGGAGGGAGGAAGAGAGCGAGAGTGGACGAGCGTGGGGCGCTGCATCGCAGGAGATTTACTTTTTCACTACGTGGCGGCGATAAAACTAGCGCTATCCTCGATAAGCTCGTCGCTCTTCTAATCCCGGGAAGGGCTCGCGCGCGCGCCCGCGCCTTTGTCTCGATAACCTAGCCTCGCCTTCTCTCCCTTCCACATAGACTCACTGCTCGCGCCCTGAGCCAATCTCGCCGAAGCGCTCGAACGAACCTCCCTGTAGTCTTTCGTGCCTGATAAGGTGAAGTTGCACTTTTCGATCCTGCAGGATGCAACGACTCATCGCCACGAGGCCCTTTCAACTTTACGTGCGCCCACACGAGCGAGGAGAGGACTCTTCCCTTCGGTCACGAAATCAATCGGAATTACCGGGGGTTTTCACAGGGTGCGGCCGGTTCCTTTGCCGATCCGTGCGACGAAAACGTCCCAGGTATCCGCTTATCGAGCACTCTTCCAATTTCGCTTTTCTTCCATTCGCGCTGCCGGATATTATATTCTCTTTGAGAATCGATCCGAGCCAGCGCAGGCTCTCCTTCCGCCGAAATCGTTTTTAATATAGGGCTTTTCACAGCGTTCGCAATCGATCCCGAACGATTCTCCGGGGCTGTTTGTCGTTCGCCCGGATCAAATCAAAACTGTCGATTCCTTTCTCTCTCTCACTCTCTGTCTTTCGCTCTTCCGGAGCTTTTACACCGAAGGAAGAGACAGTGCAATTCTCACGCGAAGCTCCTCGAGGGATCGTTTTTAATAAACGATTCTCGGTAATTGGCGGATACCGTGGCTGTCTTTTGTCGAGGGGAAATGGCGAAGAGGGCAGGAAGGGAGCGCGTAGTCTCGTGTACAAAGCTCGCGTCGACAATCGAGATAAGCTTTATTGCGGATAATCGGCCAATTCACGGGACGCGGTAGTAAGCAGAGGGGGCTGAAAGAGGGGAGATGAGGGGCGGCTAAATGGATCTTGCATAAGCAGTAGTTACTCCACGGTTCTACTTTTATCGGTCGATCCTTTGTCCGCGCGCGCGGAGCTTAACCGTATAACTGGCGTCTCCTCTGCGAAAGCTCTGCTTTCGGTTTCCTCTCTCACCCTTTTCCATCTCGTGGCTTCTCTTTTCCACAATCTCCCTCATTTTCTTTCCCTCCTCTGGTCTCGTTCGACAGTGCCCACCCTTAGAAAACTTGGCGCTTGCTTTCGGTGGAGTCTGGAGGCTATCGAAAAAAGCACCAACCTCGAAAGATTTTTACCCTCGTCGAAAGTTCTGTTGACGGTACCTACTCTCGCGTGGGAGAGTCGTACTTAACTCGCTCCGTGGGACGGCTTGATTCTCCATCGGGTACTTTCCGTCCTTTTCTGCCCTTCGTCTTCTCTCGTTGCATTTCTGGGTCCCTCGATTGAAACGGGCAATGTGTCGAGGGCACGTAGTAGCAGCGCGGGCAAAACGGCGGAATTAACTTCTCGCGATCGTTTACAGTGATTCAGCCGAATAAATACGGAGCCCGGTGCGGCTGGTTTCAAAGAGACCGCGCGCTCTCACCGTCCGACGTTCGAGTTAATTTCAATTATTTTTCCTCTCGGGCGGGACAGAAAGGAAGAGAGAAAGATGGAGAGAGAAAACGGCTCCCCCACTGCTTTTCCATTTAAACTCGTCCAAGCTACTGTGTAGGGTCTGTCCACCGCGCCGTTCTGCGTCCATGGTTTCTCGCGATGGAGCGTTCCCGTACTTTTTTCCCCCCGGCTTTAAAATCGACGAATATTATTCAAGAATGCGCCCCTTGATATTTCGCGCGAAGGGGAAGAACCATTGTCGCGCGCCGACTCGGTTCTCAAAAATGGGATTTATCTGAGGCAGAAAAACTCCACCTCTTTAAATATCGGACGTGAATATCATTCTCGGACGTTCCGAATTTTAATCAGCACGGCAAATACGCAATTTGTCCGCGCTGCTGGTAGACCGTTGAGGATGTCGGCCATCTCCACGCGGTTTAATCTAATCGTTCTACCTTTTCGACTATTCTCGCTTGCATCCTCCGAGCTGCTCGAAATGACAAATCGTCAGGTCTTATCAATTTATCTTATTGCCCGTCCGTAGAACCTTCGCGAGAATCGGAGGACGATATCGTCCGATTAACCCGTCAAAGGACAATCCCTGCGAGTCGGTTGGGTCGCGCCGTAGCTTGGCACGGGGGACAGGAAAAATATTCTTCGCCGCGGGGCGCATCCCGCATTTCTTTACCCTCGGCTCGCATGTCGCCTCGCCTGATAAACAGACGAACTGTGAAACATATCGCGCCATTCATACCTCTCGGGCCCTCGCCCTCCACGGATCCACTCTCCCGTCTTTTTTCCGCCTCGCGCGCCACACGGTGCGTCGTCGGTCGCGTGTCTCGCGACTCTCCCGCTAAAAATGCAAATAACGCTGGCCCGGTTAACGCCCCTCGATAATTCAACGCGATGTAAATGCACCGCCTGATGAACGAGGCAATTACTTCCCGCGCTAAACGAACGCGCGACGCCCGCGGGGCTGCTCGCTACCGAAACTTCTATTCCTGCCCGTCCGAAAATCCTTTTTCCAAATTGAATCCCTCCTCTTTTTATCGTGCATGGACCACGATAGCCTTCCCACGCGGGCGAATGGGGCGCTTGAAAAAATTCACGTCGGTGAGAAATAAAGCGGAAAAAATTCGTCGCTGTTTTAATTGCCGGACGCGCGCGCGCTCAAGGGTTCCATTTTTTTTTTTTCTCGGATGAAACAGCAACGACGCGCCCTCGCTTTATTTTACGATTCTGTCACGGAAGTACACGTACCTCCCTGCCTTATGCGCGCGCGCGCTTTCTTCCGTGCACGGTTGCGACGCGCGCGCGAGTAGGGTCGCGAGGGATATTTTTTTATTTAGCCGGGGAAAATGTTCGCGAGCGCTTGCAATCGCGCGCGAGCCTCTCGCGGCTGAAGTGGCCCCGCCGGTGGCGATTGCGTTTCTCGCTTCTCCCGCCTCGTTCTCGTCCTCTCCCGTTTTCCGTGCTCGCCGCACTTCCTTTTTTCCACTCTTCTAACTCACCGGCTTTGTGGCCATCTCCGGAGAAGGAGCGCGAGGCGAAGGTAGAAGGTTGTAAAATCACCGGGAAGCACGAATAAAACTTTATCAAACGAGGCCAAAGAGAGCGCGTGTACTCCCCGGGCTACAGAATTAATACGAGGTTCTCCCTCTCTCCGTCTTTTTCGCTTTCTCATTCGTCCCGGATCCTTTCCCAGGCTAGTGCAGTTGCCGCGGAATGTTTTTTTTTTCATCCGCCTCGGCAACATCGTCGACTCATCTTGCGCTCAGCTCGACGCGCCTCCTAAACGGCCGGACGAAGAAAAGCGTGTCGCGTCATTTCGTACTCTCCACCATCTAGTTTCCCTTTCTCCTTTTCTCCCTTTCTCGATCCTCGCCTTCGTGTCCCGTCGAACCAGTCGGTCGTCTCGTCCCCGTCGTTCCACGTTTTTCACCTCGCACCGCGGCACCCACCAGCATTCCTCCTATACCGCGCATTTCTCATTTTCCTCTTTGTTCCCGTCGCGCGTCGCCTCCTCGCGCCTCTTCGCGCGTCTCTGCGCTTTCCATTTGCGAAACCGAGCTTTTTTCTATCCCGCATCGCGCCCTCTTCCAGTTTTTCCACCTCTCGCTACGTACACGCGCCTCTGGAACACGCGCGAACACACGTGCGGAATAACGGTGGCGCGCGATAGCCCGTCGAGCGAGGGAAGGAGAAAGATGGAGAAAAGCGATTTTCCAGCGGTGAAAAAGATTTCGTTTCGCTACGTACGGCGCGCTACCGTCGTAACTTCGGGAGCGGGCCAAGCCTGGAAGGAGCGCGCACACGAAGCTCGTGGCTGTTATTGCGCCCGAGCTTCCACTGCCGGACTATTTTCCACCGACAGCCTCATCCCACGCGAGCCTCCTCCTCCTCCTTCTTCTCCACCTCCGCGTCTCTTCTCCTCATTCTCAGATCCGACTTTTTCACCCGTTCCTTCTTCCGGCGCCGGGAAAAGGCGGCACCAGCAGCGGCGCGCGCGCGCGCGCGAGCCAATGGCAAATATTTACGCGTTACGGGCGAGTTCAACGGCGAGAAACACGCAAGGCTTTTCTCGCGGAAACGCCACTTTCTGCGAGGTAAACTCCAGAGAAGCTTCCCCTTCCACGGGAGAAGGGTGGAAGGAGGTAAATGCGTTACGTCTTGATCGACCGAAACTTTGCCCCTCGAGAAACGGACCGGTGGGATTCGCGAGAGCGAATCGGGGAGAATGGCAGTCGATAGAAATTCATTTTCTATCGATAATTTTCATATTTCTCGATTACCGTTCCGACGAATTCAGCCTGACTGTACCACCACCTAACCGACCTTCCGCTTTTCTAGAATTCTCGATTGGCAATTACTTCGCTATTTTTCACAGAACGACCGAGCAACGGGCGATAATTAACAATGTTATTAAAATGTCATAGAGGTGCTCGGTGGAACGACCTCTCCTCGCAGAGCGAACCCGGAACCCGGGTGTTTCGAGGGGTTGCACGGAGGCGGAAGCGGTGGAGTGCGCCGAGCGCGACTACGTTATTAATGTAATTACGAAATTTCGCGACGGCGAAACTGTTAAAATTTCCGCGCTACGGATTTGAAGGGGGGAGAGGTTCGCAGGCCGAACCCCAGTCTCGGAGTTTCGGTTTTCTCGTCCTTTCAAAACTGAGGTAGGTGGCTCGAAACCGATGGGGCGTAGGTGAGAACGAAGCACGTGAGCGTCTCCTCGCCTCTCGATATCAGGGGGAAGTGAGCGACGCCAGCTCGTAATTCTGGAAAATTCGAAAGCTCCTTTGTGTACTGCCGCGCGCCGCCATTATGATGCTTTATCGTTCAATATGAAGCGGCTGGCTAACCTCCCAGCTTTTTTAACGACGCATTCGCTTCTCGTCTCCACCGCGAATTTATCGGCCGTCGCGCTCGCTCTCTCTTTTTCTTTCGCTTTTCTCCTTTTACCGGTCGTACTTCCTCGCTCCCTCGCCAACCGTCGGATGAAAATTCCACGGGCCATTATCGCAAAGAATGTTACAGTCCGTTTTAATAGTGCCGCGTGTAAGCCGCTTCGACGAGTATCCCCGATAATTAGTGGGATAAAAACCATTTGAAATTGGTTCCGTTTAAGACACTTGCAAATTCGTCTCGGCCAAGTTTTAATCCCTTCGCAGGGGAGAGCCCGGCTTTGGACGGAGTTCCGGGAACGGTGGGTTGAAAGCAGCCACGAGAGAGGAAGGTAATGAAGGTTGCCTTTACGGGGAGCGAGAGAGGAAGGAGGGAGGATGAAAATGAGCAATGTAACGCAAATAGAGGAGAAGGGCATTAATAGACGAGGGGCAGGAGAATATTAAGGGACATTGCGACGTAAGAAGGGGGATGAGAATAAACAATGTGTCGTGAAGCGAAATGGGCGGGAGAAGATAAGAGAGACAGTAACTTCGTTCCAGGCCGAGTTAGAGGGAAAATAACAGAATTCTGAGACAAGCTGAAAATCTCGTTTCGTCCTCTTTCTCCTCGCCCCCCCTCCCCCCTTTTTTCTTCCCGTCACGTCGGAAACGCTTTCCCTTCCAAACAAGCGCCTCTCGTTGACCCCATTTTTTTTCTCAATCGACGAATCCACCAATCGGTTCGCATTAAGTAAAATCTCGGGTAAATCTCGCTGTTTCCGTGAATCGTCGACTCGCTGGATATGCTTCCCTTCACCGAGCGTTTTCCAATTTTCGAAATGCGCCGGGCGCTCTATTAACGAATCGAAAAGGAATTGAAGTCGCGCGCAATTTCGAAATTGTTTGATTTTCCAGAGGGCCGGGTGAACGGAAGTAGCAAGCATTGGATATTGTGAGACCGGATTTGATTTACCTTTGTCGAGTGATCTGGCCAGGAGAATAGTCGGCAGGATCAGGAAGACCATGTACCACGAGAGCCGGTCCCGCATCCTCGCGAGGTTGCCAGTCCTCCTGGAGAAAAGAAGAGAAATTTGTTAGATAAAAATCTTCGATCCACCGTTACGTTAGTGAATGCACACATCCAACGGAGAGAACTCACATAAGGTACGGGTAGACGCAACTTATTGTTCACTGCACGAAGATACCTAGGTATTCGTTTGTTTGGAAAGGCTTAGATTTACAATCCAATTAAGGACACGGAAAAAAAGGAAGGTAGAGGATACGAGGAAGAGAGGAAATACTACTGGGTGGTAGGAGTTCTTGCACTACACAATCCTCGTGCTTTTCAAATTTTCAATCGGAGACGAGTGTTCGTAATTTTTGTCGCACCGCTTCAACTACAAAAAGTAACTTACATCCCCAGGTCGCTCTTTCGACCGAGGGTGCCCATTACTCACGGCAAAATCGCTCGTGCCTCGCACAATCGAAAGGGAATCGAAATAAGACGAAGAAGAAGATTCTCAGGAGAAGAATCGAGGAGGAAAATCGTCTACCTCTCCATCCTCCTTGTTTCGTCGCCTACGCTTTTACCTCGCGGATGCGCCCCACGATGGAAGGAACTTGTTATCGGCGCTGGTGCCCTTTCGCAGCTGTCAGCCGGGGCGTCGCGACGCAGGATTTCGTCAGATATATATTGCGCGTCTCGACGCCACGCGGCGCGAGCTCAAATCCTCCTGGAAGGTATCGGATAACGTTCGTCGATACGTCGATTCGGGTTTTAATGGTTTCCTCCTTGGGCATGACTCCAGTTTGGCGAGTTAAAATTTTCCGGCCCGTTGAAATTCCGCTCCTCTCGCAACGTAAATCTTACCTATCTTCGCTTCTCTTACGGAGAAAAAATTATCTATTCGTATTTTCAACAGACTCACCTTTGCTTTGCCGCGGCAAGTAGAACGAGGGTGGGAGAAAAGGTTTCACCCTCGTTACACTTTCATTATCTCCGAGCTTTCACTCGAAGAAATCCGTAAATGTGAAAATGCGGGAATTCTCCTGCTCTCGAAGGTTTGGCCAGACGATGCGGCCAGAAAATCGTAGTTCTCGCGAATTCTCTGCTCTCTCGCGGAATCTGCGAATTGGTAGACGCGTCGCGCGAGTCGAAAGTGTCGCCGAAACGAGCGCGGAAAAGTTTTGGACGAGAGCGAGGTACGACGGCAATGTCGATGACTGTGACGGCGGCGGCAGAGGCGGTGGGGGCAAGCGTTTGCCTCGTTCCCCGCGGCCACGGCAGGTGCAGAAAGTCGTCCAATTAATTCGATTTAAATTAAATCCACCAGCCGCGGTGGTGATGGCGTCAGCGGCTCCCTCCTCGCGTTTTCCGCGCACGACCGAACGAAGGCCTTTGCCTTTCTTCTCCTCCCTCGAGCTCGCTTCCTCTTTGCCTCTCGCTCGATAGAGAAACTCGGGGACCGATGGAAAATGCGCGAGACGCGCTGCTAAAAGTAGAAGGAAGAAGGCGCCGTTAGCTCGCTCGCCCACTTCCTCGCTCGCTCGCTCATCGTTCGTCGTTGCTCCTCGCCTCCGGAGAAAATCTTCTTGTCGGTAATTAGCGACCCTTTGAGATCTGCATTTAACCGAGACTTAATTGACGCCACGAGGAGCGTGGGGAAAAGGGGAAGACCGGATGGGGACGGCGGGCTCCGAGGCGCGGAGTGGCCAACGAAACTTTTGCCCCTTAACCCTCCACGCGGTAATTATCCGCGAGCAATCATTAAGCGGGACAGAAATAATAATAATTAATGTAGAGTTTGCCACGAGACACCGAGACGAGTAGTTCCAGCAGCTATACTTCGCAGCTCGACGAAATTTCGGTGGGGATGGAAAAATTCGCGAAGAATTTCGCCTCCCTATATTCCTGCCGTTGCATTCCTATACCGGCGTTACAATCGTCGGCTGACCTAACTTTCGTTTCTTATCGACGCGCTCATTCGCGCGACCTCGCCTCGCGGCGGAGAGCAGAAGATAAGCGATAAATTTCGCGTACCGCAGTTCCATCTCCGCCGTGAACGTCCCTGCCGCGTGACGCAGCTTTCTCGAGCCGCAGCGAAAAAGCGGAGTCTGTTGATTTTGCCTTATTTAAGCTTACTTCGTTAATGCCCTTGCGGGGGAAGCTTTCGCTCGCGTTTTCTGCTCACGCGTACGTGCATTATACGACTCGTCCACTTTTTTTCACCCTTCCTCCTCTAATTTTTGTACGACGACGTTCTTCGCCGGCAACAACGACAACGACAGCTGTTGCTACCCGCTGTGCGCGCGGCTTGCGTTAAACGCGAGGAATAATTCGTTACAGTCCTCGGTGCGTTCGCGGGAGTGTCATAATTATTTAATTCAAGGCACCGCGCGGACGCGAGTGTAACTCCGGGAGTAACACGAGCACGATCTTTATTCCCTCCGCTTCGTATTCTAGTCGCGCCACCCACGCGTTCTTTTCCCTTTGTCGTGGGATATTAATTATGCAGAGGATTCGGATGGTCCAGGTCACTCTCTTCCTCTCTCTCTCTCTCTCTCTCTCTCTCTATCTCTCTTATGCTTCTCTCTCACCGTTCCTTCCACTTTCGCGCACACCGTTACACCGCTACACAACGCTTCGCTTACTGACCTGCCGACCCGAGAATCGCCCAGCAGCACCGGAAAGTTCTCCACCATTTTAGACACAAAATTCACGAGTGCTCGATCACTCGTGGTTGCCAGAGGTGCACGGAACGAGCGCGCGCCCTCCGCGTCACTTAACCGACCACGCGGTCCAGCCGTACAAGGCTATCGCTTACCGCGCGTGCGACCTTCGCTACGTGGCACACAGAAAAATTCTAAAAACCGTGAAATTCCACTCGAACGAACGAAGGGTCCCGGCCGCGAGCGGGGTGGTCCGTTGTGCGATCGTTGGGAGAGCCTTGGGGGGGACGAGCCGAACCGAGAGCGTCGATTTTCACCGGGCGCGATAATTGGAGCGTGGCTTCGTTTGCCAACGGCGCGGCATGCTATTATGGCGGACAACGAGAGTTGCAACGATATCGAAGCAAGAGGAATGAAGGATGGAGGAGGATGGGAGGGAGGATGCGAGCTACAGAACGATGATAGGAGCTCGTTCCGTTTCGCTAGAGATAAACGAGCCGCGAGCCAATGACGTAATTCTCTCGATTTGTCTCGTCGCTATCGTTCCACGTGGCCAATGACTTCAGATTACTCTTCGTACTCGGCTCGTTCGGTGTGACCATCTCCTAATGGTCCTTTCTCGAAGCCGAGCTGCTGCGAACCGTCTCCGTAACAATAGCTAGAGTCGCTACGAATTTTCTCTTTGTCACCCCCTCTCCCCGTCCCCAGCTCAGTCCCTTTGTCGGGGAATGTTCCTCGTCAATATTGACTTTGTCTTTGTCACCGTCTTCCGCGACGTGTACTTCGTCTTTGTCCCCGTGCTCGTTTTCTTCCTTCAGCCTCGCGTTGCATCGTCATCGTCAACACGACGCGAGTCTCAGCCTTCATCTTCCTTCTCCTCCTCCTACTCCTCCTCACCTCGTTCGCTCGCCGACGTAAACTTTATCCTCACCTCCCTCGCAGGCTCTCGCATCCTCGTTGTAGTCTCCGTTATTCTCTCGTCATTCCCGGACGCAGACTTCGTCAACGACGTCTTCCTCGTCGACACTCTCCTCGTGATAAGGGGTTTGCCCTGGCGCGCGTCATCTGCCATTTCCGCGTGCGTTTCGTCGACGAGTACATTATACATTTAATTTCGGACCGGGTCTTTAGAATCGATCGATCACGCGGCATACTCACGCGTCAACGCTCTCGCGTTCGAGTTGATTGCAGGGCGAAATTAATTTTGCCGAAGGGTTGGAGGGCAGGGGTCGGCGGTGGTGAGGAATTCGCGGGACAATCGTGGATTCGCGATGCGTGACGCAATCGAGGGCAGTTATGTTATGGGGTGAAAAGAGGAGAACGACAGGGAGAGAGAGAGAAATTGAGAGCGGCAGATTCATGAATTTTTACCGATCCCCTTGTTAGCGCAGTTCTCCGCGCTGTTTGCCTTTTTATTGTTCCCTTATTAAATTCCCTCCCCCGATATCTTTATCCTCCCCCCTTTCCTCGCCTCGTACCGTCTCCACCCACCCCTCCTGCATCTCGCGCTTTGTGCCCCGATATCCTTATTATCTCGTGACCTTTTCTCATCGTTGCGCTCTCCTCTTCCCGGGATTATTGCGTTTTAAAATTTTTCCAACCCCCTCTCGAATGGCGAAGTGCCGCTGCTCCTCGCAATAGTTCCTCTCCTTTCACTCGCTGACCGCTTCCGCTCGCTCGAGCGTTTCGAATACTTTTCACAATGCTTTTCCAACCGTTGCCCACCCTTCGCGTTCCTCTCTTGTCGCGATAAAGGGTCTAATAAAGCATAATGAAAGTACGAGCGCACCTGTTATCGGGACCCCGGGACCGGTCGGGACGGCGAGTCGCACAAACATTTTAATATGCAGAAGTACTCTCATTCCGTGCTCTTAATATTTATTATTTAACTTCGGCCTCGGTGCAGTCGATTCGCTCTCGCTTCCACGAGCTCACCCGAAATGCGATTCGGGAGCGAATCTCAACGTTTAAGTCAGGTTACCGTGGGATCGGCAACATATTTTTTTGACGATATTCATGAGAAGTGAAAGAGAGGGAGAGAGAGAGAGAGAGAGGGAGAGAGGACGGAGGAATAGAGTTTTCGACCAGGTGACCCCGTTTCCCCGCGGCGAACTCGCGTCGTGAAGCTCTTGCGGGACAAAAAAAAGAAAGAAGGACAACGTAGAAGGGACGCGGATATATGGAGGTTTAAAAAAAATGCGCGCTTAGAAAGGCAAGCGAAATAAATCTGCGATAAAAAAATTCTGCATAATCGCGGAACGTGAGAGTGGGCGAGGAGGGAGCGACACCGTGGCGCGATTTGATTACGCTCGGGAGCCGCGCGTGAGAATGCGAGGGACCGTAAGCGGGAGGATATCGCGCGGAATATTAAATTAGGGTGGGAGGGAAGAGGTCGAATGAGTGGCCCCAAAAATAGAGTTAATTAACGGGGAAAAAAGTTGAGGATCGGAATATTGCCGAGTCGTCGACGGATGAAGGGGTTCGATGGGTGGCCAGAAATGGTGGTGGTAAAAGTGAAAATAAAGAATAAGAGGAGAAGATTAAAAATATCGTGGATAAGGGTTGATAAGGACGAGAGAGGCAATATTCCCTTTGAAAATTGATTGAAAATGAAAATTCCCTCGTCGTCTTTGAACGCTCTTGCAACGAAAGAAGATTCTATTTTCTCGAGTAGCTGTTGGCCACGCGAAGTGGCGAACTTCTAATGCAGAGTCAATATCGAAGAAGAAGAAGGGGAGGGTGTGGTGCAGCGCGTGAATCGCTCGAAAACTCTTGGTGTACGCGCCAAGAGTGTTACTTCGTTCGAAAAATAATCTGCAACTTGGGAGCCGCCCATCGAAAGGGGAGGACAGGAGGGTGGCGTCTGCGTCGAAGGGCAACGGTGGGCGGAGAAGGTTTAGAGCGAAGGTGGGCAAAAAACGATATTAATTTCTCGCGATTAATGAGCTTTCCCTCCGGGGAGAAACTTGGGAAATAAATAGTCTTGCGCCCTACGGTCCGATGTGCTCCAGGCCCGTTATTTGTACCCTCGCGTTAAATTCACTCGCTCCACCCTTCTCCCTCTGCTTCTCCTCTCTTTCTCACATTTTTGTTCTCTCATACGGCTCCCAGTTGGTGGATTCGCGAGAACAGCACGAAGGGACGCGACGTTCGGATGGAAATTATTTCCCCATTAAATCGAAGGAATTTATCGTCGGCGCATAATTCGGTCGCTGCGAGCTAGCCCAACACTCGTTACTCCCTAGTTATTTCGCGAATTTTAAAGTTAATCCACGTGCGACGCGACGCCTCGCGGGCGCGAGAACTATTCCGTACCGCGACGGATTCACGATAGGGAGGTTGGCCAAATGAATTCCCGGATGCGCGCTCCCGGATTGCGGGGCTGCAAACTTCCAGGGCGAACGCATAGATTTTTCGATATAATTAACGAAGGTGCGCGCGCGCGATATTTTCGAGAGGGCGAGAGAGCGGCGTAAAAATCGCCCTATTGATCGTGCAAAAGAGTTTTAATAATATCACGAGAGATCTCTTCGTACCGCTTAAGCCTTCACCTCATAGTTCTCTATTTTCTACAGCTCGCCCACTTTCTTTCCTCACTGAAACATTCGTCCACGTCGAGAGAGCAAATGTCAGGTATTTCGGCCAACCGATGTTATCAGATTCCTATTTAGCGAATATTTCATCCCCGACCTTTCATCCGGCGCCCTCTTTCCTCGTTAATGGAAGCGGCAAATTCCTTACGGTGAAATTTCTCTTTGACCCTTTCTCAGGACGTTACGAGAGGTGGATAGGTACACGAGAGGCAGTATCCCGTGAACGCGTATGTCAGAGGGTGAAGGACGACGAGAGAGATGCGAAGGTATGGGAAAGTGAGGATGGAGAAGATGAGTGGAGAATGTCGAACATGAGAGATGTTAAAAGACAACGTCGACAAAGACAACGTTGACCAGGAGCGAGGATGCCGCGTGAAAAGCTGGAACTGGAAGAAGAATCGGAGAGGACGAAGCCCAGATGGACGGAAGCACGCGGACTCTGAGATTCTACAAATGCAAATGCATTCTGACGAGTCCCATTGCCATTGCGAAAGGAATTCTTGGAGACCACGTGGAAAGGCTGCGCTTCCCTTTATCCTCCGTTCCGTTCCTTTCGAAGTCGGGCACTCGTTGAAAGGGCCATCTCTAATGACCCTTCGGAAGTAGGCGACGCTTCGTTTAATCCTGTTTCGACGCCGAAATGGCGCGCGCGAGTCGGAAGGTGGGCGGAAGGGTGAAAGTTCCACCGTGGTTTTCATCCGCGCTCTGCGTGCCCTGACAAATTGGATTTTCCGTGGCGCGCATTTCCCTAAGGAAGTTTCGATAGTACGGACCTTAATTATTTACACGTGCCTTTCGCGTGACGCGCGGCTGAGAGGGAGGTTCGTTGGGCCGAGAGGATAGAGAGAATAACGAGAATTACCTTCTCTCTCTCTCTCGCACACACTTTGTCGATTTAATCGCGACATTCGATACTCCGTGATGTATGTAGACGATTAATCTTGTTGCTGCTCCTTTGACCTTTTCAGAAATAATCGCAACCACCCATCGTCCTTTCCCCTCTTCACCGTAGGACGAACACTATTCACTCACGAGATTCTCGCCTTTCGAAAATTGCGTTGACCGTGCGCTACGAGACGTTTTCCAATTTTCCTGGGAAATGCAGATGCCAGAGAAGAATCGTACCGTCGATTGAAATTTGTCACAAAAGACCGTGCTCTCTCTCTCTCTCTCTCTCTCTCCCTCTATCTTTCTCTCTCTCTCTCTTTCTCTCTTTTTTTCTTCCGATGATGTCAACGAGAATATTCCCGAGAAAGACGGACGAAAGGAATAGGAACATCTGGTAGGATCATCTGTGCGAGGGGTGGCCAGGGGGTAGGAAGAAGTATCGGAACCTTGAGAATTCATCGCGATCGCGATGAAAAGTTTCGGGCGGCTGACGCGTACGCCAATGTAGTTCGGGAGTTTTTAATCAGCGGACTTTACCGGAAGTTTCTAATCAGTTCTTAAAAACTTTCGTACGTACTCGGGGAGTCGTGGCGAAGCTCGAATGTGCAAAGGCGCAAAAGGGTGACTTTAAACGGAACTCTCTTCTCGGTCTTTCTCTACCTTTCTCTCTCTATCTTCTTTCGTTTCTCTCTTACTCTCCCTCTCACGCTCACTCAATCTCTCGACTGGGTAGCGCACGCTCTCCCTTCTTGTCCCATCAGCATTCCTCTTCCCTCCTGTCCCCGACTACCCGTCGTCGCTCGGCTTCCTCGTCTCCGGTTGAGAGCAATGCACATTTATATGCAACGTGCGCCGTAATGAGTTAAATGTCTGCCAGCTGATAACGGGCATTAATCCTCGGGACGAGTTCTGGAGCGGTAGGTGGAACGAGATATCAAGGAAAATAACCACGACGTCGAGTGTGGGGGGGTATCTGTCGGGAGATCGGAGGCTCTCGATGAGGACGAGAGGGAACGAGCGAGAGAGAGAGAGAGAGAGAGAGAGAGGGAGAGAACGAGGAGAGAGAGAGAGAAAGAGAGAGAGCGAGTAGTAGGAAACACGACGAGTCGAAAGGACGATAGGGAGAAGACACAGGCACCGGAGAAAGGGGAGCTGATGATGCTCGGAGGGAGTGGTGGGGAGGGAAAAGGGTACCGAAGGAATGAGAAAGCGGAACAGAAGTAATCTTATCCCAACTTTAATTCCAGCCAGAATTACCCCTAATTATCCTAATTTCAGAAAGGGCGCGGAAGGAGAGGCGGAAGGTAACGGAAGGGGGGGGGGGGAGGCGGCACGGAGTCTTTCAGAAATCCGTGTGATCTTCGAGAACCCCGTGAGGAAGAAAGACTGAGGGAAGAAGGGGTTGGGAGGGAGATCTGTGAGAACGGATAGACGGATGGAGCATGAAGAACGAAGGAGGGAGGATAAGTCAAAGGGAGGAAGAGAATGGAAAAGAGAGCGAGAGAGAATGAGATTGTTGGAGAAAAGGCAGGACGAATCGTGGTAGGACGAGAGAGAGCGAGCAGAGACTGCCGGAGGCAAATCGGGACGACTCTTTGACTCGCCTGTGGCTGGAAGTTAAGCTCGGAAAGGTCCGTTAATCGTGGCCATCGGGGGATTGAATAAAGACGAACAAACTTTCCGCCTACGAATACGCTCCCGTCCGCCGGTCGCCGCGTGGTCCCACGGTTATTCAGTTTTCTCTCCGCCCTCAGTTTCCACCCCTCGGGCTGTTTCTCGGCCATCGACGACGGCATAATTCTAATTACTGTCGACTGATCTCTGCTCACGTCCTTCCGTCAGCTTTCACCACGCGTGCTTTTACCATCCTACATCCGCAAAAACGTCGTTCGTTTTAAAGTGCCTGGGCGAAAATCTATTTGTTTAAACGTCGAAAACCGTACGAAGGGCGCGATAGGATTTTGCACAAAACAGAGAAACTCACCCGTCCGACTTTACGACATGCGATAATTGCATCAAGACTCCGGATACAGACGTTTCATTGAGAATTTCCATTCGCGCATTATTGCTCCGTCTCTTCGTTCCACCCTGATCGACCCCTTGTCTTTTCCTCCTGCCTCGTCGGCTCCACCTTTTTTCTTGCTGCGACGGCGGAACGGAGGGCCCCTCACCGTAAACCGTCGCGTCGCTGGGCTCCGGCATCGTAAATCGCCGGATGCCACGTTCTTTCTTTTTCCTTCTTGCCCCTCTGCCTTTTCTGCGGAGCGTCCTTCGGCAGGAGAGAAAATAAGATTTAGAACGCAAGGAAACGAACGCAAAGATATACACTTTCAATCGCTACCGGGCACGGAGATATCGACAAATGCGAAATGAGAACGAATTATTTTTCCCCGGCCTCGCAAGCTCCCTCTCGTTTCTCGAGGGATCGTTATTCCTCAATTTCCGCGGTCTCCTCTGTCCTATTGCTCCTCCTTCTCTTGCCCGGCCGCTCCTCTTTTTCCTCTCCTTCTCAGATTCCCCGCAATCTCGCCTTCGCCTCTCCCACCCTCCTCTCACTCCAGCGATCATTCTCACTCCCTCGCTCCCTGCCGCTTCACAGCTCTCCTCTTTTTACGGCCTCCTCCATCTTTTGTACGCTCTTCGATCCGGCCTCAATCCTGCGGACGGATCGGTCCTTGTAAGCCGTCGCAGAGTCGCGGTCTGAGAAATTATTCTCGATTACGATAATGAGCGGTTGGACGTCAAGGGAGGGGACAAAAAAAAGAGAAGGGAAGGGGGACGGTAGTCTACGTGGATCTTCGATGGTATGGGGGTGGTAAAGGGGATTGAAGGGTATAAATGGACGATGGTCTCCTTTCGGCATTGCCGCGCGGAACTTCTTATGGTATAAGCCTCTCTCTTCCTCTTCATTCTTATTTGCTCTTCGGTTTCTCAGACCCCTTCCTTCCTTTCTTCCTTCCTAGATTCGATTGCGACCTTCCGTCGTTACGCCGTTTCGCCGCACGCCTCCACTCGCCATTTATTTAATTAATTCCAGGCGATGCCTGCTCATCCGCGCGTCAATCCTCCGTGGGGTTCAGGACCAGGAGGAGAACGAGGGAAAACAAGATCAGCTTCCACCCCCTTACCAGCCATTCCCTTTAACCGAGACGAGACTGGGGGAGATTCGTCAGCGATCGGCCAAGTCTCCCGGTTCTCCCTCATTGCTATGGAGATTTCGTCCGTAAGAGATTTCTTGTAATTTGATTAGGCCCCGACGGTGTCCGCGGAGGGAGGGAGGGAGAGAGAGAGAGAGAGAGAGAGAGAGAGAGAGACGGGGAGAGTAGAGAGAGAGAGGTAGGCTAATGAAGATGGACGCATGAAATTTGTCGTACGATTATTCGAGCGAGCCTCGTCTGTTTAATTGGCGCTACCGGCGCCGGGACGTCCGGCGCGGAATTATTACGCGCCGTAGATAAGCAATTTTTATGCAAAGAGCGATAATGCGTGTTTATCTCCTCTACGAGGCGCGCGGTGCCGACGAGCGCTTGAACGTGTAATGTTCATTCATTACAGCGACCTATCGCGTTGGCCGGTCGTTACAACGGGCCGATGTTAACTGCGGTACATAACATGTTAATTACACGAGTATCCATCGCCCCCCTCGGTAGTCTACAAGAAGTCTCGCTGAATTTTTAGCGGCGCGTGATCTGTTCGTGATATTACCGCCTGTCGTATGAAAATTGATGGGACACTCGTCGTACTTGTCGAGACGTCGAAGTCACGTTTGGACGCGTCGATGGACATCTTCATAGCATAGTGATGTGACACAGAGTTGTGTGTTTCATCGTAAATAGAACCGTCCGTTTTCGAGGAATCCTAATTATCGAACCACCGATCGAGCGAGGACAAGGAGAACTGATCGAGTTGCACAGACGTAACGATAAACGATTGCGAGTATCGGAAATCTATTGCTATTTCGATTCCTAACCGAAGTGGAAAGCAATGGACACACGCGCAATAATTTCTTCGATGGCCTTCGGCGACGCTCGAGGGGAAGTCAAATAATTTCAAGCGATTTTCTTCCGGTGCCCATCCCGGCGTCGAACGAGTTTATTCAGCGACGGACACTTCGATAATGTCGGACGACGGCTCGTCGATACCTCGATAAAATTGTAAACTGTTGTAGCAGTGTTCGACGTTGCGGCGCCGGCGGAATGCTACCCCCCCGACGAGAGAAATTACTTTTTGTTCCCGATCTCGTTTAGAGTGTCAATCCTTCGACGGAAAAAAGGATCCGAAGGCGTTCACCCCGTCACTTTACATCGAGTCATAATTATCTGACCCATATTTATTTCCAGTATAAAAATTCGCCCAGGCCGCACCGACATTTGATGGATCGTCCTCATTTTCCTTCGTCATATAACCCATCTCGCGGCGAGTATTTAGCTTGAGTTTTTTTCTCGTTAAACTCTTTGTACGCAAATACAGCGCGCGAGCAAACCGAAGAAGAGGGAGGGGGGGGGGCCTTCTCTCCCGTTGCTAGCAAGAATTATTTCACTTTTTGGTGTCGTACCGCACTACCGTCCCCGTTCCACCGTAACCGCGATAGTTTCACTGGATTAAAAGCTGCGAGCTATCACAAATGGAACTCGCGGGTTTGTCCTGGATCAACTGATTTCCCGACAGCAGCTACGGCGTCGCCGAGAATTTCTTTTTCTCCGGTTTTTCTCCTCCCGAGCGGCCCGCGCCGCCCCCGAACGACTCGGCAGCGATACGAAAAGAATAATTAATGCTGGAGCCCCCGACTCGCAACGCGGGGCTCACGCGAGGCACAAAATTGACATCAACATTCCCATTTCTTATTTCCCTCACTCGACACGCGTTGAAAATTCACCGCCTCTCTTTTTCCCAAGGAAAAACAATTTACGTGCCAGGGATGGATTACGAGAGTCAACGTTCGCTTAATCTCCACGGTGCTGTAATCACGACGAAGGAATTCACTGGAAAGCGCTCGATTTCTCCCGGTACTTTCGAAAATTTATTTTCTCCATCGTGGATTACCTCTCACGCTGGCCGATTAATTTCGGAAACGGACCATTCATTTGTCCATGGTCAGTTTTTCTCAATTCACCTGTCCAATGAAAATCCATCGGTCCGGTTATACAAGGACCATTTCGGTCCGGGCAAAAATCATTTCGAGCGTCGCACTCGATTATGCGTCGCGCTCGCGAGACATAATTGGAGCGGGCTAGTGGTCGCGGGAAAATGGGCGCTCTCATGTCAACCGTTTCACCGAATCGACCCGCTTACGAAAAGCGCGTCATAATTTTTTACCTAATAATTCGTATCTCGCGCTCGAGTACCTACCTCGTTATTTTCCTCCCACACGGGTTCACGGTTTTAACTCCGTCAAACGCCCAAATGGTTTAAAAGTCCGCGCGTATTTTCGTGGCAAAGGGGTGAGGGGTGACGCGGGCCGCGGAGGAGTGGCTCTCGGGCTTTCTAAAAACAATTTATATGTCGCGCTCGATTATACGACGTGGGAGAGCTCCGTTATCGTCGACTCGATGAAGGAGGATGCGCGTGGAACATTACTCAGAGAGGTGAGAGAGCGTCCGATCTCTTTCTCTTTCTCTCTCTCTCTCTCTCTCTGTCTCTCTCGGACACTGATGAGAAATTGCGTTCGTCTGAAATTTAATTCAAGCCTCTCCTCGAACGGCCACGCCAAAGCGAAGCAGTTTAGTCGGAATATTTCACGGGCGTGCGGAACGTTGCGGAAAGGCGGGCTAGATCGAGAACAATATTTTCCCTCGGCTCGTTGTAACGCTTTACCCTCGTGCGCACCCTCGTTCTTTTATTTTCACGCCGCACTCGCTAACTCCGGCTCCGGCTCAGGGAGGTCGGATGAACCGCAAATAAATACGAGGGACACCGATCAAATTTACCAAATTCATTAAAACCGCTTTGCCGTTCCGCAGCGTTTATTACGTTCGCGAGCCGCGGCGATTCGCGGAGGGCGATTGGTGGAACGAGGGGTGGGGGGATAGGGTGTAGCAAGGGTGGTTGGGGCGGGTCGCGGTAAAATTATAAAGTCAAACGGCGAAATTATCGGCGCGCACGGCTGCCGGCGTAGCCGACGAGAGGCGCCCGGGAATGAATAAAAGCGTCGTAAGAGATTTTCCTGCCGTTCCCCCTCTTATCGATCGGCCGCGAGAATACGGTAAATTAGAGGAACGAATTTCTGCGAGTTCGGAGGTAAAATGTTGGAGGGGTGGATGGAGAGGAGGCGAGAGAAGGGTGGAGGAGGATTAAGACAATAACGCGAGGATAGCGGGGAGTTCGCTTTGCGGAGAGTCCAGCTAGTGGGATTAGCACTCACCGGGAGCAGCTCATATCGAATGGATTTACGAAGCGATTCGTTAGAATTTCATTAGGAGATCAACAGCGTTCAACGGTATCTCACGTTAATAGGGAAAATTTATAATTCCTCGTATACGATGAGATCAGTCCAATGCGCGGTACCGTGAAATTTATTCTTCGATTTGCGCGCGCGCGCGCGCGCGTTAATATTAAGAGGTGAAAGTCGGTGCTGCTGGTTAACGATAGTCCATTAATCAGCCATTTTCGGTATCCGAGGCAACACCCCCTTCTTCGTCCTCTTCGACCTTCGCTCGGCGAACGAGGCGAAATAAATAATTCAGATTGCAATGCGCCGGCGACGAATGAGTAATAACGTGCACGCCCTGTTTCCCTTAATGGGCCCTGCCTAAAATACCGGGGACGTCTGGTAGCGCAGTAGCTGACGAATGTCTATCAGATTGCATATTAAATCCTACGTCCCTTCCTCTCGTTTCTACCTTTCCATCCTTCTCCAGCGACGTTCCGCTCTCGCTTAATCTCGTGACGTCGGGGTATTACAGAGTCGCAGGACGGGGGGAGGGAGCCGGTAAAATGCAAGTATTTGTTGTCGAATTTACATAAATGACCCAAATTCCATTCCCTCGGATCACTGGTCCGAATTGCGGCCTGGCACGTATGCCGCGATATTGTGTTTTCTCGTCGACATGCATGACACGCGAGCCCTCGGGGCTCCCGAGGATCCATGGGCGGCCAGAAGGGTAAATAGGGAAAATTAATTTGCCGTTTCGACATGCGCGATTCTTCGCTCTCGGCTCACCCTCCCAGTTCGATCGTACGTTCATCCCCTTTGCGCTTCGTCGCCGCGCGCGTGCACGCTCCACCGCGCGAATCTTATCACTTTTATTCCCGTGCAAGCGGTCGCATGCGAATCAACCGTCGCAACCACAGGATTACTTGATCAATTTTTAATCACGTACCACGCGCACTTCGTTGCACGCTCGACCTGCTCCTCGCGTTTTTTTCTCTCATTTACTTTCTGCGAATCGGTGTAAAGCTTTAATTTGCATAGGCTTCCACCCCATCGCGCGTCACTAATTTATCCGATACGGCGTTGTCTCTCTATCTCTTTTTTTTCCTTCGTCCTCTCCTTCCCACTTTTTCGTCTCTCGAACAAGCACTCTTTGTACGCGTAAGCACCGCGGTCTCAATGTGGGTCCATTGTTTCCACCACCTCCACCACCCCCTCTCGGAAGGACCGCATTCATTGTCGGCCCATCTCGGAGTATTCTTTTCGCGTCTGGGGATGTACAGATCGATGGGCCGCGCTTTCCCCGATGAAGCCACGTCACCGTGCACCACCGAGTGTCACTTAACGAACTTTAGTTCGAGTATCACTCCGCCCTTCCACCCCGAGGAATTTCGAACGTGACTCCTCCGCGGCCGGCTCGAAGACTCCGTCGAACGGAATGATGATTCGCGCGAACGAGTTTCCTTTTGGTGTGTGCGACCGCTCGGCCCGCCTCGTTAAATACCACTTTCCTGGATGGTTCTCCCTGTACTCGTGGTATTCGATATGTGGGGCGTGAAGCATGCTGCTGCGAGACACTTGCGACCAACGCGCGCAACGACTCGCCACAGGCTAAACGGGGAGAATTTTTGGGAGAATGGTTTAGGAGAAAGTCGAGAAAAATTCTAAAAAAAACTGCCGAGGAAATCTCCGCCCCCTGAGTGACACGCGGATTGTTTCTGGATGTTCGGGTATGATACATTTTTCGAAAGCATTTTTCGCCTCCGTTTTTCGGAAGCGACAAATTTCGGGGCAATTGTGAATAATAAGGAGAAAACGATAATTTATTAACAGCAATGCACGTAACTGAACGGTCCATAGCGACTTATTCGCAATTAGGAGTTACGCGACTTCCCGTCTTCGCGAATTTTTACCCCGAGGAAAGTAATTATTTTCTCCGAAATGGGATTCAGCGCTCCTGATAAATAATATTATATTATTACGTTGTATTTATTCGTTCCATAATTGCAATCGTTTCAAATAACCAACGGTGAGGTTAACTCCGGACTAATTAATCGCACTCGATTCCCAGGACGGAGGACGTGATATATTTTACTAACTACCCACTCCGAACGGAGATGTCCAACTTCCAGCGGGGCTTCGATTATTCATATACGGAGGGAGAGAGCGCGTGCCAGGAACACGTGACGAACATTAATTGCTACAATTGGCCAGATGGATATCAGGGAATTCTCTTATTAAAGCCCGAAAGCCATGGAATCCTATCTACCGTCTCGTCATTTCTCGAAAATTTTGACTTTCACCGCGCGATGCCGTTGACCTCGTAGTCGACAGTCGCGTCGACTCTGTCCGTAAAATATGAGACACTGGGGCGTCGAAATTATCAAAGGTCGAATTCTCCTACGAGCACGTGTGACGAATTTTCCACTCTCGTCCCTCCGAGCTTACATTCGTCCAGGAACATTCATCTGAGATTTTCGAATTTTCCCTTTCTAGTATCCGACAGCGTCGAAAGAGGATCGCGAACTTTGCCGGGTTGCTGCATTTATCAGGCGTCAGTCGGAGTAGCCTAGTTTTCGCTCCTATTTCAAGTATTCGTCGCGTACTAATTAAAAGAATCGAATGAGGTCGACTCTCGTAGCCGAAGGGGTTGACGATGAAAAAGTAAATTTGCATATCGATATTCTGGAACCCGGCGATGGTAAAACTCGAGCTTCGCCACACCTGCTGGCATGTGTTTTGTTTCTCTTCCATTCGCTGCAAGTAATGCACGTTAGAATGTTCCTTTCATCGGTGCCGTGATTCTTCGGTCATGAAATTTTCGAGCACGCGTCAAATTCTCGCGCCAACGCCTCCTCTGTACGGAGGACCGCGCGACGGAATGTTTTTCATGTAAAATGCAAAATCGTCCAAAGTATCGTTGAGAAAAATGCAGCGAAGCTTTCACGAAGTGCATCGAAATCCAGAATTCGGAATTCTCACCGCTTGTAATCCGGCAACAACGCGAAATCGAAACTGCATGCAGAAATGGTTTCGCAGTTTTTTTATCGTATCCTGAATTGCCGCGCGCTGTTCAAATCGTCCAGCCTTTTTCGATCTTTGTGCGATGTAACGGTACCGCGCGTTGGTAAATGGTAAGCGATACTCGAAATATGTATTTTCGTTGAATATTTATGACGAGCCGTTTTGAGGCGTGTGATTAAAAACATACACAGAAAAAATATGCAGGGACCGCGCATAGGCAATCTTTGTTGGGATGACCGTATATTCGAGTCCATGCTTAAGACGGTCCGATTTACGACTGACCTTTACAGCTTGGTCCCACGTCTGGCTGTATAAAATGACACGAATAAAAGACACTCTAGGCTTACTATCACAAATCCTGCGAAGAGAGCCGCCCCGCTATACCCAAATGCAAAAAATAACGTGACAATAAATACGAGCTTGGAGTAGGAAAGCGAGTGAGTAGTACGAGTCAACGCATGGTCGGCCCCTTCGCTCCCGCTCTCATCCTTCTGTCTCCCCTTATGACTCTTGGCTGTCGACACATCGCTTTGGAATTCTAACTGTAGTATTTGCACGACTCGCGCCAGGAACGAAACTGGGAGGCACTAGAATTCGGAATCGAGGTGAAGACTCTTCAATGTAAGTGCACGCGCGCGTCTGCGTCTACTACACGCACCCACTCGCTCTTACCCCGACACGGCCGCGTGCAAACGTTCCGCCCGGAAGGAGCACAGCACGGAGGAGGGCTGCTGCCCTCGGAAGGAGCAGAGGCTAATGCGAAAAAAATATTTCACCCCCCGCTGGCGGAGAAGGAGGCGCGAGAGATCTCAAGAGGTCGGATGCAAGTTCTCGGGAAGGCAGCGCGCACTCTCTTCCCTCTTGTTTTCCCACGGCGAACTTTTATAATTTCCACCGTCCCACTTTCCTCGTAATTTTGCCTATAATATCTACACCCTTCTCGTGGATTAACCTCCCCTTTCTCCCATCGAAATTCGAGGTACCCCACCCTCGTCGCGCTGCCTCTCGGAAACGAAGCTTTATGTTCGAGGATCTCGCGTGCACGAGAAAGCTCCGCCGAGGGAACGATTCTTTCCTAAGACAAAAATCCGAAGTGTGCGCAACTGTTCGTGTATTCTCTCGCGCGAGCGTGTGCGTGGGTTGAAGCGGAGGGAGAAAAAGAAACGTATACGTATATCTCAAGTACTTGGGCGCATACGCGCAAGGAGAGAGCCCGCGGGTCAGAAAGGGTGAGACGCGCCGGAGGTGGCGGAGAAGCGAGACGCGAGTAATAAAAGTCGGTAACGGCACACTTTTCTCACCTACTTCCTTCCTCCTCTCACCTCTCCCCCGCATCTTCCTTCGTGGCGCGCCACGGTCTCCTTATAATTTCAGCCTCACGGAGAACTTCTTTCTCCTCGCTCACCTTTCACCCACCCCTACGTTTCTCCTACTCAGTCCATCTCCTCACAATACACAATCCTCTCATTCACCTGGGCCGGCTCGAAATTCACCGTGAACGGATGTGACAGGGTGAGGGGGTGCTTGACGGGCTCGCGCGCACACTCGCGCAAGGGGAACGCGCTCGCTCGCATCGGCCCGGAGTGGTATTTGGATAGGGTGAAAGGATTCCCGTCTACGCGAATGAAGGATGCGGACTAACGAAGACTCCGCGCCGACGACGTACCCGTCTCTCGCGTAATGCCTTTACGAGGAGGAGGCGGAGGAGGAAGTGGAGATGGAGAAGCTGAAGGTGGAGGAGAAGGAGAAGGATATCGATTGTAGTCGAGGCAAGGCGGCGCGGAGCTTCGCAGAAAGATCGAGATTCCTCTCGCATCTCCTCGCGTTTCCCAGGCTCGGTTGGATTATTGAATATTTGGGAGGGACCACGGGGCGAGGGCATTGACACCTCGCGAAGGTTGCTCGAGTCGTTCCACTCGGTGAATGAGGGATGCGCGAATGGCTAGGAGGTGATGACGTGCCTCCAGCGACGCCTCTCCCTATCGTCGAAGGTGTGCCAAATAAACGATAAACGATTCTCTAATAATAACGCCGCGGGGGGTAATAATTTCTTCCCTCTGAATGCGCCAGCGGCAGTGGTCTGGCGCGAGGGGAAATTTTTACGATTGGAGAAATTCGAATGGCCCACCTTTATCGTGGCGGCAGCTACGTTCGATCGACCATTATTACGGAGTATTTCCGATGAAGGAAGCCAGTCGTTCGCGATTTTCCAGTTTTTTCTCCCTCCCGTCCGTATATCATAAAGGGTAGGATTTCTCCCGTTACCCTTAAACTGAAAATAATCCTTTGAAGGATTTATGCTCTCCTACGAGCGCATAATTCCATCTGGCGTATTTCTCGTCGTCGTCGTCGTCGTCGTCGTTGTCCCGTGGAGGAAAAAGATAGTGGACGCGGAATTACGCAACAATTACACAATGATAAACGAGCCACCCCTCTTCTCGCTCCTCCTTCTACCCGTGTCCGAAACGCGATGAAGAGCTGTTTAGGAAAATCCCTTCCGAACGAGCTTGTTTTCGCCGTTTCACGTCGGAGGGTGTTGCGAGAAGGTGGTAGTCGGGAGCGAAAACGAGGACGAAGGATGGGCGGTAGAAGCCAGAAAAAGAGAAACACGCCGGTGAATTTGATAATCTTTCGAAATTCGTGCAAGCCTAGCGAATAATAATGGCCTGAAATTGCAATTCCGGATTATACACGATGTAATCCAGATAATCACGTAACATTCTCTCTTTCGTTTCTTCGAAAATATTCCACAAAACCAGGGAGCAAGAGGACCTCGGCAATATCGAGAGGAAAATTATCGCTCGACGACGTCCCGCGTTTTCATATTTTTCCTCCGCTGTGGGATTTTCCGATAATTCCACTATCCCTTCGCCGACAAAGAAGCCGGACTTCTGTTCGAGATATCCAATGTCGTTCCTTCCAGAGACCCTTGGAGGGCACCGAGTGTTTCCCTTTCGCGAGTAGTCGGAAATACGACGACGGAAGGGCTGCGGAAGGAGAATCATCGTGGGAGCGCGCGCTTCGTTGCTTACGACGAAATTCACCGAGAGAAGGGTGATACGCGCGAGCGCAGGAACAATGCGGAGGGAAAATCGGAGTGGGACAGGGACTCGTTGCGAAGGGTGCGGGATTCGTCTGCAGAGGTGCAGCACGCATTATTGATTCATGCCAATATAAACGCGCTCCCGTAGGATGTGCATGCGGCACATCGCCTAGTGCCTAGGTAAGTGAGAGGCCCGCGTTTATGCCCGCCAACGGCGCGTCCTCGAGCGCCGATTGGCCCGTTACAATAGGTAGGACCGAAACCCACCGGAGGTAAATGCACGTTGCCTCGCGCAAGGGGTGGCGAGAAGGGGGTTGCGAAACCTGCGGAATAGCGCGTGCACACACGCGCGCGCACACATCGAGCCACACACGTGTGCACGTTCAGAGGTCTTGGCACGTGCGCTAATGGAAAGCTCTCCGCTTACGTGGAATCGATAGATGGTCCGGCGAATGGGGCATGGAAGAGGAGAAGAGCGAGAGACAGATAGAGATAGAGAAACCGAGAGAGAGAGAGAGAGAGAGAGAGAGAGAGAAGGCGAGAGAAAGGCAAAGCAACTGCAAAGGGCAGAGAGAAAGGGACCGTGTACGGTTGACGTCTACCGGCGAACGCTCGCTAGAGGGTTTTGGTGGCAGGGTAACCGGAACTGTGCGATTTCGAGAAGAGGAGGTGTAGAAGGTGGAGGTTCGCTTTGCACGAGAATGCCGATCGGCTTTGTGTCGCGCCCTCACCTCGGGAAACTGATTCTTAATTGCTCGACTCGTCGACGGCCCCCGAAGCAGGTACACGTTCGCGAGATAAATAATCGACGAGAAACAGTGAGACGAATTTACACGCCTCACCAAGCCAGATAGATTCTCTCTCTCTCTGCGAAATAAGATAAATTCAGTGGACCTGAAATTGCGAGAGAGGTAGGAGTAGATGGGATGCTTTAAATATCGCGCCAGGCGAGCACTTCCCAAGTCCTTCGGAGGTTAATAGCTCTTTACACCGAAACGCGGAGGACGAGGGACTCGATTCACAATAGCATTGGCTCTGTGAAATATACGCTATGCGGAGGGATCGATTCCTCTTAAATGCATACACCTACCTGGCCCTCATAAAATATTAAAGTGTCGTTGAAGCGACAAGTACGGAAGGATCCTCTTTCTCTCTCTTTACCTCTCTCGATTTCTCACTAACTTTTTCGGTTCTGGGGCTCGCTCCTTTATATTCTCCCCGGGAAAAACCGCACCAATTTATCGGTTATATACGGGCGTCGCGACTGTGGAGGGAGAAAAATCGCGATTTATACTTATCCGAGAATTTATTAATTCGGGGCGTTTGCGGGGGCGCGCGCCAAGGATAGGCTGTGAACTGTTATGCCTGAAAAAGGAGAAAGGTACTTGAGAGATAGTATAATATTCGTGCTAACTCGGCTAATGCATGGGAGAGGGTCGAACGCACTTTGAACACCCAGGGACGCTCACCGACGATACAATCGGCACTCGAGTGGGACGTGCCAACGAGATCCCCCCTATAAATGGTTTCACTGATAAAATATGGATGCCTCGTTGAAAGGCTGCTAAGAGACGTCCCTGGATACGGTGGTTTCGGGGGAAGAGTGTCCTCCGTATTTGGGCTAAAACCACGATGAATTATGCGCACCGTGCAAACACCCGTTTCCATTTCGATCAACTTATCGATATCGAGATCGATCGGTTAATTTTAATACCTCCTATCATCTGGAGAAAACCTGTCTCGTCCGTGGACCCGCGTTATCGACGAAGGGAATCGGGCGACGACGACGCGACGGGCCCTTTGATTCAACAGTTTCTCATCACCCTTCGTCACCATCGATCCCCATTAACGGCACATTTCTCTATGATAAAATATTAATGCGCCGACGAGAGGTCGCAGGGGCCTGCGGAAGGAGCTGCCACCCGGCGCTTTCCACTCTCGAGAGTGGCGCGCGCACATGCACATTCACTCGCCTCGACGTAGTTCCACAAAGGTGAGAGACGCGTCCGTACGTCGGGGGACACCGCGGAGCGTAGCGAGCGGTGAGTCTGCAGCTTCTCGCTGATCAGGAATTCAGAATTAGTTAGCCTGCCTCTCGGTAATAACCTCCTCTGATGTTGGTAATCTGCTTTCCCCGGGCGAAGGGCACCGGTGGCGTGGAGGGGGTCTTGGAGCTGGGGGCTGGGGGCCGCGACGACGTCGCCACTACCACCGACGGCGATGGATCAATCCATTAGATATTTCAGAAGCGGTTTCATCGGCCCACCACTCTCCACCCACCCCACGCCCTCAAGCTCCACGTCTGCGAGGTAATATTTAATAATCCCTCGTCTTTCCATTAACGAGCAGAGACCCCGACGACAGGAACTTGCGCGACCCCGTCGACGAATTTGGCTGGACCGAAAACGGGAGGGGGGAATTTAGAGACGCGTGAACTATTTCATAGGAGACTCCGAAGCGAATCACCTTCCTTTTTCATCTTCCCGCTCGACGATTCCCTCCTCCGCCTTCGGCTAATTCTTCCTATATTGGAATTCAATCCCCATCCCCGTTACGGACGCATTAAACTTTCCGTCAGGCGTGAACGGCTCCGACGAGAGGAAAGTTTCGGTCTAACGCGCGGCGGCGCCGTTCCACGACTTTTAATTTATTCTTTAATTTGCCTTCGTACCAGCGGCGTCAGAGGTGGGAGGGGGGGGGGGGCCCGCTTTCTTTCCACCTTCTCTTCTTCGTTTCGTGGAGGGTAAGGGTAGGCGGTGAAGGGTGTCGGGAGAAGCTCGTCGATGGTGAATTTTTAATTTCACCGGGATTCCAACGGGCGCGCCTAATTGGCGTTCTGCCGCTCGCCGTGTCCTACTGTAATGTACATCGCGCGATGTAAACCGGAAGGAGTTTCTTTCGAAAATTTCCTTTCTCCCCGGGGATAAGGAAGGAAGATTCGTACTGGAGTTTTCGCCGGGGTAACGCCTGCTCGCAATCAATTATTCTCTTTCCTTCCGCGCTTTCTTCCACCTTCGCGATATCTCGCGATACCTTCCAACTCATTCGCCGTAACGTGGAAAACAGTGGGAAGGAGCAGCGGCAGCACGCCTCTCCGCGCCTCTTCGACATGGATCCGCGCGTAAGAACGCTCGTATCCATTTTCCGCCACCGTATCTTTCCGTTCTCCTGATCCAACAGCTGCGACCCCCGTCGAATAAACCATTCGCGATAGGAGGCGGGCGCCAACAGACATCGAGGGCCCCCAGCAATCGTGTATTCTCTTCTTCGTAATCGAATGTTTGGAGGAATCCGCGAGATGCGATTTCCGTTCCGCGTTCTATACCTGCCCGAAAGGGGAGCATCCGCTTCGAAGCGGCTGCTCTCGCATTTTCTTAAGCACGGGAGGTGAGGTGGGGTGGCGAAGACGCGAGCGGACAGAAGCGTGCAGGTGCACGCACGTGCACACATACTAGACGAGGACCGTAAGAGGGTGTTGGTAATGCTACTTAAACATGCGGAGTCACGCGCGATACAACCGCTGCTCCGCCGATATCGCGCCTCGCGATGTTCGCCCTTATTTTCCACCCCTTCCATTTACCCCTTGCCTTCTTCTCCCTCTCTCTCTCTCTCTCTCTCTCTTCCTCTCGACGCACTCTCGGGTAACTGAGGGCGCAGAGAAAGCCAGCGAATAGTGACGTGCAAAGATTTAGGCACCCTTTTTATTTCTTTTTTCTCTCGATGCCTTCTCCCGCTTCTCTTCTTCCTTCTCTGGCAACTCAGGGACGAACGAGCTGTTAGCGAGGATTTTAACGGTAATCCACGACGCGGCTCGCTCTCCTCATCCCTCGCCCTCCGCTATTTTCCATCCCCTCGCGCTTCGCTCCTCTCTCTGGAGCCTCCTCGCCAGCTGACGGTAAATACAAGCTTCCCGAGGCACCGGCTAGTCTCACACAGACACGCGCATATCGAGGGACACGGCACTCTTTCACCCTCACATCCACCCGTCCTTCCTTCCATCTTTCTTTTCTTCCCCTGGCCGCGCCACCCCTTCCACGACCGCATCAAGGCAGGCCATTCTTATGCGAGTGAAAAGTTCCTCGGGCGCTCGCTCGCGCGGAGTAGGATCGGTTGCGCAACGTCCTTGCATAATTTCCTCTTGATCCTGACGTAATCAAACTTCGAGTCCGACGCTCGTTACTCGCGAACTCGCGACACTCGCCGAGATGAGACGAGAGGAGGCGCGTCGTAGTCGGCGAACGAGAAAATCGCGACTCGCGCGGAGGTGCCTCACGGAGGAAGGTTTTTAGCGAGAAATTATTCCACGCAGCTTTCTTTTCTTATTCTCCGCGGGGTTGTGCAAAGTTTCGTTCCGTCCTGTCCTCTCGCTCCACGAAGATGAATGTTCCAAACGAGATCGACTAGATAAGGTAGTGCTCGGAATTCTTCTGGTTCGAGTACCGCGCGGTACTACGGTCTATACCGCTAACCGCGGACCCTAGGCGGCGAATTAAACTTTTAAGGACCTTCGATACGAAGGAGGGGTACGCGTGAAAGGAGTGAGAAAAGGGAAAATGAGAACGCGTGAGCGAATTCGTTCGATCAGTGAGGAAAAAACAAGGAAGGCCGACGCCTGGGTGGGGACGTGAATCGCGGCATCGAACCAAAGGAGAATTTCAAGTTACTAATTCGAAAGTTAACTTTCGTCCGCTGGTTGGCAAACCGAGGCGGTGTACAGCCGGAATTCAAAGTCAACAGGCAGCAAGAGCGCGCGCGTTTCCACTCGGCGGTATCCGTCGCGCTCTCCCTCGTTCGTCAGTCCTCTCGCTCTTTTCCATTCAACCCCCTCTTTCGCACCCCTAGCTTCATCCGTCCCCTCCTCTCGCTCTCGTTCAACCGTCCCGCACTTCGCGGATGCGGACAAATTGATCGATCGTCGGATAATGTTTACAGCAGTCCTGGCGTTAAATTGATGAACGCGCGCGTGCGAGAGAGCGAGAGGGCGGGTGGAAAGAAACACAGGAAGCGCGACGTATAGGACGGCACGTGGGGACGAGGGGTGAAAGTGGAAGGTGAGGGGGTGAGGTCCGGAGGGAAAAGAGAGCCTGGTTAATTAAACCTCGTACATGCAGGATGCAACTAAGCGTTTCGATGTGCCTACCCCTCCTCACCGCCCCCCGACACCCATTTCCACCCCATCCAGTCTCCCATCCAGTTGGCCTGGCACGCCGGAATTTAACGAATAACGAATGCGCGAGGCCGGGTAAAACTTTTCGTACGGGAATGCTCGTTACGGAGTGTGAATCACCGATTCCTACCCAACATCTGCCGCCACCGGGCGAACGTTTGCGCGTGTCCCAATTTGTTCTCAAAAAACGATCCAGCGCTATCGAAATGTCCCTGAAAGAGTTTGACGTCCATCTCGTGGAAATAAGGATGCGAGAGATCGAACTTCGCGCAGTTATATTCCCGCACATGCTTTCCGGAACGGGACACCGGCCGACGTGCGTTCTCCTGTGAGGATTTATTTTTTAACGAGCGTCTAATAAAGTACGATTCCCCGTCAGGCTGTGGGTATACGTGGGCGCTTTGCGTGTCCATGTGGGGGCGCGTGAAAGTATAAAGCCCGAGTGCAATGACTTTGCGGGGCGTCGACTTCTTCCTTTAAAACGTGATCTCTCAATCGGCTCTTGCCAGCACTCCACGTGAGTATCGTGTTATTCACAGCTCGCCTTTTCGATAATATTCCGCGATGGACTCTCGTATAAAATTACTGGTCGAGAGAATGTCACGCTCGGTCAAACGCCCCGGTTCTCTCAAGCTCGATTCTCGTTGCGTAATTCCTTCCTCCTTCGGCACCCTCTTCCAACTGCAAACTTATTCTTCGCACGGGGTCGAACGAGCAAACTGATTATTAACTAAATTCGGATTCGCTTCTCTCTCTTCCCCACTTTTCTCAAGCTCTCTCTCCAGATCACAGGGGAAAGTTTCGTTGCGCAATGTTTATTAAAAACTTGGCGGTGCGCTCGTGGCCGGTCTTATCGGGAAAAATTATTTTCCACCTCCTTACTTTTCTCGGGCCTACTCACCCTCCTCGCTCCTCTTCTTATCCAGCTTTCCTTCATTCCTCAATCTGTGCCGCCGTTCTCCTTCGCACTCGACTACATCCTAAGATCCGAGACTAACTCACCCACTGGGATCGCCGAGGAAAAACTTCGAGCTCGACTTAAAAGTTTGTGAGGGCTACCGGGGGGGTTGCGAGGCTCGGAGAGGGTGGTCACGAACGCTAATTTATGACATGCACGTCGTCGAGTACGATAATGCCGTATTAAATGAGAGAACGGAATTAGACGCGGCGGCAAGAACGCGTGGCGGTGGTGTGGCTGTCGCGAGGGAGTGCTCTGCGAGAGTGCGGACGAGGGACGAGAAACTCGGTGTGCCAGGGGGAAGTTCCTCTGAAATCGTGGAAAACAAGCACGGTGAAGAAGTGGAGGAGGGAAATTAGGATCGATTCGAACGTGCGGAACAATCGTAGCTCTCTCGTTCGACATAATCGTCAGGCTCGTTAATGTCCAACGATCTCACGCTCCTTTCAACCCCCTGTCTCGTTTGGTATCCTCGCGAGCGTCTTCTCCCTCTGTGATCGTCTCACGAGAAACGAAGGCGAAACTACGGCGAATCGGCGAATGGATTTTCGTCGCTTGGTCGAGCTTCTTGAGTGCGCCGGTACGCGAAGAAGGCGAAGGTAGGGCGGAAGCGTGAAGGGAAAGAGGGTGGTGCGCTAAAGAGTGCATTTAAGCGCGAATTTCGTCGCGAGGGGTTGGAAAACAAGGACGAGAGAAGGGTGCGCGCAATCGCGATTGAATGAAAGTGGAAGGAAGGGGCTGGAGGAGAGGTGGTTAAAAAAGTTTTACAGCGTTTACCCTTTTAAATCCACTCGTCCACCATCCTCGTTCGGGATTCTCGCCGCAACGGAGCGAGAAACCGTGATGTAATGGTTATACCAAAAGTAGGCGAATCGTTAATTATGAACTCGTTCAATGGCTAATCGAATGTCACTATTTTTCCGGTATCCACGCGAGTGTTTCTTCGTTTTTCGATTCTCTTCTAACCCATCTGGGAAGGAAGAGAATTGGCTTGGAGAACGCGAGAAGGGATGGGACTGCAAATAACCACTCGTCATTATCATTTACAGTCAATTATCTCGTACCGCGTAGGACCCTCCACCGTCATCCACCCCTATTAATTTATATTACGGCATACCCTGAGAGGACAGGGAAGAAAGCGACGCTAATAGGTATTCCGCAATACGACGAATCATTAATTACTAAGCGGTTTAATGGCGAGAAACTTGATATTTTTCGTTGGGCCGGGAGTCGTAAAATCGTTGCTCAGATTCTTACACTACTACGCGACGTCGTTTTTTCGCAGGCTACGCGGGCAAACTGTTTTTTAAGATGGTCGAATTACCATTCTTTATTACCTCCGACTTGTACTCTGTCTCCCTCTCTTTCTCTCTTCGCTACGGGACCCGGGAGCACGTTCACGGATGCGGATCATTAATTACTGGGCTGGTTTTAATGAGAGTCTCGATACTTTTTGCAAACCCCGGGAGGCAGGAGAAACGGCCGTGGGGATACCGCGAACACGCTGACGACGCGTCGCGTACGTGTCCACGTAAAGTTTATAAATAATGAATGAAGCTGGTTTACATACGTGCGTACATATGTAACAACCCTGTCGCGAACGGGGGTGGCTTTAATACCGATGGCGGAATCGCGTTCTCATTCGCGTCACATTCACGCGGGGCAATTGTTTTTTAAATTGGAACGATCTCTCTATTAAGACGATTCCGATTTTCGATCGTGCCAGGGGAACAAGCACGGGTACTAACCGGGCGTAATTATTCCAATGCACGTTCAACGCACAAGTGCTCACGGCCGTGTCGCAGGGCAAAAGGCACGTCTCACGGCAACGTTTCCAATCGTAAAAGGTACACACGCGTGCAGGAGGATGATGAGGAGGGGAGAGAGGCGGAGGGACCTATTCACCGCGAGACGTATGGAAACGTGTATTTATCCGCGGTCCGCTACAACCTGCCGTCGTCGTCGTGACGCTCGGCGCCGTTAAACGTCCAATAAGCAAATTGTGGCGCGGCATAATGAAGCGAGGATAGCAGTTATTAGTGAACGGGCACGCGGAACGACGTCGGGGGGTCCTCTCGTCGCAATTATCTGGCGGACGATAATTTGTCGCTTTCATCGAAAACGAGGCGAAGCGACGCGCCCCGTCCGCACGACGAGCCCCTCCACCGCCATCGCCACGAACGTCGATAGACGCTGCTGGGGCGCACCGACGCGTCGCTGGTCGGTGGACGCTCCTGGCATCGTCGCTCGCCGGCCCAACGAATAGCTGGCTTGCTCGTGGACGTTGCTAGCGCGTTGCTGGTATTGGTGTGCCGCTTGTAAGAGCGGGACGAGGAGAGTCGGTTCGTTCGGTACCCTTCGTTTCTCGAAACGGTCGTTCGGGTATTACGCGTTGGCAGCGCCGGCGGTGGTGAAGGCAGACCGGCCCCCACTCTCCAGCCCTCCTACTAATTCCTCGCTAATGCCACGCACCGCACCGCGAATCCGTTTTCAAAATCGCAAACGTACTATCAGGCGGGACGTAGAGCAAGGCGGACTTCGACCCGCGCCCGCTCGCAACGATATCTCGATGGAAATTGTCCGCGTCGTATAATCGAGACGGTAAATCGTCGCTGGTGGAGAACGAGGCGATATTTTAACGGGCCTGGGATTGGGTCCACGCGAGCGTCCCCACTAACACCGCCGTGGCGGCGTGTGTCTTTCGATTTCCGATTTCGGGTAATCCTCCGCCACCGTTTCAACCCGCTGCAGCTCTGCTCCTCTTTCGGCCTCTCTCTCTCTCTCTCTCTCTCTCTCTCTCTCTCTCTCTTCCTCTCGGCAATGTCCTCTAGCTCGCCAAGATCGCGTCACGATAGGAGAGAGTACGGGACCAGGGAGTTTCCGTAGAGTGAATTAATTCTGGAACGTAATTACGAGCGTATCCGTAAGCCGAAGAGGAGGTCGGAGTGGAAGGAGCCAAGAGTTCGTACGGTATCGCGGTTAACGCAAACTGCGAGAGAGAGTTTCCTCTCTCCTTCCTCTTTCTCATTCTCCCTTCTTTCTCCTTCTCGTCCCATCGGCTCTTTTTTAAATCTACCCTTCCCTCGCATCTCCTCTCCTACCCCTCTCGATACTATCCCCCGTCCAGACAGCTGATAAGAGGATTCTCATGCTATCTTTCCCCGAGTACACGTAAGCTCCGGCCAGGTGGAGCACGGGTAGGTCTGATGACTCGGGGCATTAGAGAATTCTTCAGATAAGTTATCGCGAGCGAGTCTTCTTCCTCCTCTCCCGCCCTTCTCGCTATCCTCTCTCTAGTCCTCTTTCTCGAATCTTCCCTCTCCTCGACTCTCACCGGTTCTCTAAGCATCCTTCTCTCCATTCCTCGCGTTCTCCGTATCCCTCGCGGTCCCGCCGCCTTCTTTCCGACTTCTTTCTTTTCTCCCTTCTCCGCGTTCGCTCTTTCGCTTCTTCTCGGGTGAGCACGAGAGACCTCTCGAAGTTTCTCTTTCAGAGCGGAAGATTGAACGGCTCCTACATATCGATCCCCATCTTGACTTCGGACCGCATTGTCGTATACCGGGTGTGTATGCAGGGAACGAGGCCGCGGGGCCCCCAGGTCCCTACCTACGCTCCTGCCGAGCGCCGCTTGTGGGCGCCCGCGGGCGGTAGATATCTCGCGATATGGGAAAATTGAAATTTTACGGCGACACCGGGGCGAACGATTGTGTGTGCCCTCCCGTAGAAACGTATGCTGCTCCCGATAGGGAGCTCAGCCGCTCCCTTTTCCTTTCTCTCTTGCCTCTCTCCCTTTTTGCCTTCTTCCTCTCCCTCTCTCTCTCTCTCTCTCCTCCTCTCTTATTCAGGAACCAGAGTCCAATCGAACTCGGCATTGCCCCGAACTTTCGCCCCCTCGCCCAACCCCCCGTTCTTACGTGCACCGCACGTGCGAACGAAATGGCCTCAGACGTTCCCCAGTTTCGCATCTAGCTATGCTCCGCCGCGTATGCCGATCCTTTGGCACACCTCCTTCCTCGCTGATTTTTGCTCGATTTTTATATCTCCTTCTCCACCATCCTCCTTTCTTTTTTTTTTTATCCATCCACGCTTCCCTCGCCCACCGGAATAACCACTCTCGTTCAGCATGCTCTCGGCTACCAACCGTATACGGCAGTTACAACCAACGTCACGATATAATCCGAAACTTCACGATCCGGAGCGGAGTGTAAAATGAGCGTAAGTCGGTCGAAGCATCGATGTTTTTTTTTTCACATCGAAAAGCAATAATCCCCGCGAGTAAAAATAAGACTTGTAATATGTACGGAGAAGCGAGTGAGAGCAAAAATGTGGAAAAATATTTTATCTCGTCGAATTAACGTCTAAGTACGGCGATGTTTGAGCGGGTTCGAATTATTCCTCACGAGCACGAAAGGCTGACGAGTACGAAAAATTTCCTTTTGTGAATTTTTAATGTCCCATAGACGATTATGCGCCGCGTCCATTATCGCGTCTCGCTGGCCGAGGAATAATGCGGCGGAAGGCACGGTGCGTCAAAAAGTTTAAGGACGAGCGCGTAAATTCCGTGGGTTCCTTTTTTTTGTCGGAGCCTGCAAGAAACGCCGTATTAATGTTCGACAAGAAGTGGTAATCGTGCGCCAGGTATGTGGGGCGAGCGACGAGAGGTAGATGAGAAAGGGGAGGGTAAAGGGACGAAAACGCGATGGACGATGAGAAAAAGGGAGAGAGAGAAGGTATCCGAAACAATGGTACTTCCGGCGCGCTGCAACCAATTAAATTCATCAGCCGGCTCGCGTGCGGTGCTTGAAGCCGGCGCCGCGATTAAATTGCCTTGAAAAGGCTCGCTCACAAAAGGTGGTATAGCACTAGTGTCAAATCCTCTTGAAGAGCTTTCGGTAAGGAAAGTGAAACCGTCGAGTGGTCGAGCCAGTCGGTCCTCGTCTGGCCCTACGAGAGAACGAGAAAGAGAGAACGAGAACGCGTATCACGTTTTATCCGACGTTTGCATTGGAAACGAGTCGTTATACGAGCACCGGTACACGCGCCTCAGTGATCGCGGATAGGGCATGAGCTTTCGCACCAAGAGAGAGAATGAAGCGCGGAAAATTTGAATGAGAGGCTTTCGAGGAGACGTGGAGAAGAACTAGCACTGTGACTAATCAGTTACCGTCATGATTTCCCGTTACCGAGCGATGTAAAGAAGCGGTGGACAAATCGATACTTTCTCATTAGACCACCACGGTCGTCGACCGTGCCGTTTTTTCGCTCACTTCTGCGGAAGGCGCGTTGCACCCCTTCTATCATGTTCGTCCTTCTTTTTCTTCGTCCTTCCGCGATCTCCCCTCATTCTTCTCTCTCATGAATAAATAATGACACACCGCTGGACGACTTGTGGGTACTTTGATACGACCACGGGTGTTTTAATCGTCGAAAGGTCAATCGGCGCGTCTACAGACGCGCAACGAGATGCGCGATAAAAATATAAGGCCGCGTATAAGCTTGGGAGAGGGAGCGATTGACTCGCGTACGTCCGTTGGCAGGAATGAGAAAGCATCATCGGACCGAAATATCGAGGCAAAAGGAATTTTCTCCTACTTCGTCGTCATAATTGCCTCGTGGATTAATTAGCGACCCACCTACGATATTATTCCTCGCGTATTTGTTTTCCCTCGTTAGCTTTCGATATTTTTCCAATCTACCAGTGCTAATGGGAAACAACGCGTGGTAATGTTTTCGAGGTATCGGGACGATCGAAACGAGATAACGCGATTATCAGGAGATCGATGCAACTTTCCAGCGGGGATGGAGAGGGGGGCGTCATTCTCATAGCCCCGAAGTCGAGGCAGCTCCGACGGGCGACTCTTAATGACAATCGACGTTGGACGTCGAGCGTACGGATGCTTTCAGTCCCGATTGGCCACGGGCAATCGTTCCGAAAGGATTCTCCAATCTCTCGCGAATGTTGCCTCTCCGACCACGTTCTCTCTCCTAGCGATCCTCGATCGATCGACGAGGCCGACTGAGAATTAAAAATTCATGGGCAAACAATGATTATGCAGGGGTGCTTCGGATTCGGCGATTTCACGGGAGCATATTGCGTGTCCACCTCGTGTGTCTCTCGTCGGCATGATCGATACGGCAAACATTTGCCGGACATTCTTCGTCGATACGAAGGAGGCGGGGGTTGGTTGCCGCCTCCGGGCCCATGGCCTCCGTCTCCTCCGTCCGTTCAACCCCCGACTCCTCCGCTTGGTCGTCTCCTTCGTCCGTGGGATATATACCGTGTACCGGTACCGGTTTAATCTGCTGGTAAGATTAATGGATATTTAACGTTTCCGCGAGGCTTATCCCTTCGGCACGCTCTCCCCTATTCCGAGCTACGCGACGAAATATATCCCTCTTGTCCTACGGGGTTGCGGCGGGATCCTACCGGTAAACTTGAAACTTTATTAACGAGCCACGACGAAGGGATGGAGTCGGGACGAAGAGTAGAGAGGGACGGGAGAGCCCGCATCGAGCTTCGATTTTATCCCTTCACCGTCGTCGTCGCCGTCGTCGTCGTCGTCCTCGTTGTCTCGAGCATCACTTAGGGCCCGCCCCCCGGTAACTCGTGCACGCTGATTTTTTGCAAATTCGATATCCGCCGCCGTCCGGATTGACAAACGAGAGAGCGAGCCTTATCTTTGGAGCATTCGTTTTCGCGGTGGATTAAAATTCAGTCCAATCTCTCGCGCCCTCTCCTCTAATAAAGTCGCATTTGCGAAGGTGGCCGACTGATAAAATTTTCAACCGTCGGCCTCGTCCCCCCCCCCCCCCCCCCCCTCGAGTGGCCGGTTCCGCGAGGCTGAAAAATTACACAGGGACCGCCGAAAAACTTTAATGACAGAAATAAAACGCGTCACGGCTGGATATAACAAATGGTCGTCGGGGCGCGGAGTGCAATAAAACGGGGAAACCTGCAATCAGATTCGTAATAACAAAAACCCTGGCATGGAACCGCAAAATCCTCCGATATATGCGCACCGCCCGCTTCCTCCTTCTCCCAGCTCACACGTATATCATTTGATCGGTAGAGCATCCTAAGTGTGCGAGTGGGGGCACTCGTGCGCGCGCGTGTTCGCGGGTGAGCGCGAGCTGTGTTTATTGCCAGTGCCCGCGCTCGCGTACTTTATCGGCCCCGATTTCTGCAACCCGCGCCCATCCCCCGCCGCGCGAGGATCGCTTTTCACGATATTTTAGAGAGGGCCAACGGTGGGGTTTGGAAGCCCGCTCTTGCAGTAGCATGAAAATGAGGTATCAGCTCCGGGGGTTCGTGGATGTTCTACGTTACGAGGAGCTATAAAGTTACTTACAGTAAACGCTTCTTCGCACCGTCGACTTTACCGGAACATCTTAAACAATCACGAGCAAAGATAGATCCACGATACATGTACACCCCTCAAGTGCAAAGTCGTTTTACCTCCGAGATACTTGAACTGGCCTTCCACCGTTCTAAGCAGGCCGTTGTATATGATAGATTTTTGGAATCTTGTGATCACAAATGATCATGTTGTTGATGTATTTTATTGCGAATAACAGGATTTTTAGGCAGAGTATGAGATTTCATGGCGAAAATAGACGGACACCGACTTTGCTCGGACAGCAAAAGGGCCTCCCATAAGACTGTCCTTCTCGCACCTACGGGGACAGCCGAGCAATCTCCTTTTGGTAATTATTCGGCCAGTCTATTTTCACCATGAAATATCATACTTCTGCATAGCATTCGGTTTATTGGCAACAAAATACATCAATAAAATGATCATTTCTGATCGCATGATTGCAAAAATCTATCACATACAACGGCTTGTTCGGAACGGTGGAAGGCCAAGTTCAAGTACCTCAGAGGGACACCGACTTTGCACTTGGGTGTACATTGTTTTCTACATCAATCCTACGACTTCGAGGATGGAGTTTCAGGCGATTAATTCACTCCGAGTTCCGGAGAGAATCATCGGATCCTTGGACGTTCCATTGGCCAGAAGCGACGCGTGACGATTAAAATATACCCACGGGCGAACGAGATGCCTTGGAGTGGGTCCAAACCACGCGCGGCCACCAACGGACACAACGTGCCGTCGGCCGAGCCCTCCAGGCTCGCGTCCACGCACTCACTTATTTACATGGCCCGCGACAAAGGAGCAGCGTGGGAAGGACCGACACGAAGCAGCGCGACAGGACGAAGGGATCGGAAGGACGACAGGATGAGGGGCACACAGAGCCATGGTGGGCGCGTTGGCAGGACGAGAGGCCTGATTTTCCGAGACCTACCCACAAGACAATGAGAGTAGCAACGTTATGAGACCGTGTAAATATTTATTCTGGGCGACTACGTAGGGATGCTGGCATCCCTTGGGCACTTCAATGACCGAAATCCTACGGGGGAGAGAAGCCATAATGCGCTCCCTCTCGCCTCCTCCGTCTTCACCTCCTGCGCGCTGTCTACAACGCGGACCAGCACAAACAGAGGCGCGCAAATGTTTGCCGAATCTGTTGTGCTTTATGAGCACGAATCCCTCTCTGGCGTCGCGCTTCCGAGCCCTCTCCTCCCACCTCTTGTAACGAACTCGACCCTCCGGTTTCTCCGCTATTAATCGTTATCGTTACAGGGGTGAGAGCCAATGGACATGATCGCGCCAGATTACGTTAGGCTAATTAAGTTTCGAGCGAGGAGCGAGCGAGGACGGCGAAAAGGTTTCGGGGTTATCGCGAAGGGTGGATTGGCGAGAATAAGGAAGGTTCGAGGGATGGAGAGGGTAGGAGATGGGGAGCATCGGCGTCGGGAAACGCGCAGGTACGTAAAACTCTTTCGTATCACGATCGAGCTCCGGATTATCGGGGGATGAATTAATGTCTCGATCGATAACCCTCCACCCCCTCTTCTGCCCTTCTTTACGAGCTCTCGCGCGGAGCGAAGCTCTCCCGAGCGAGCGCTTTCTCGTGTTTTTCCGTCTCGCTCGATCGGCTTCGAGAATCGATTCGGCCCGTAGAACACGCCGAACGACGCCGAGAGTAGATGATTCCCCGCGTTTTCGATTACGACGACGCCGGAGCGACGACTACGATGATGGCGCGTGGAGAAGTTATATCGGAATTACACGAAGGAATTATATCGGAATTATATCGGATAATCGAGAAAGGGGCAATCTCTTCTTCCGCACCATCCCTCCTCTACCCATTGATTCCCAACGATTCTCGTCGAGAAACGAGCCACCGCGAGCCACCGATATTCTCGCGTTCTCCCGCGCTCTCCCAGTCGTTCCCCGTTTTCATCCTCACCGAAATTTCATTCCTACCCTGTTACGCCGTCCATTGCGACGCGATAAAGCGAAGTGAGCGATATTAAAGCGACGCCACCTCCTTCCCGTCCTCTCTCATCCAGTCCACTTCTCACGTCTCTTCACCCTCGCGTCACCACGCTCGCCTCGTATTCGGCTTTAATCGCGAACCGACGAGGGCGTTAATTCGAGCGAGAACTGGATCCCACCCTCGCGCGTACATCATCGATTCGTTCGCGGCCACGGAGCGCGTGCTCGCGATCGTTTGATCTTCGGAGTCTTCGTCCCTCCGAAACGCGGCGCTCTTTGCCTCCCTCTACAACCGGTCTGCGAATTTAAAAGGAGGAGCGATGGAAGGAGAGAAGCCGAGGAAGGAGAACGATAAAGCGTCGTTCGCTACTTCGTTCCGCCGGCCTTTTCTCGCCTGCGAGCGACTTTATCGGCCTGCGATGCATCTACCAGCTGCATTCTCACCGACCCTTTTCTCCTCGCCCTTATCCTCATTCCCTCCGGGCGACTCCCACCCAGCAGAATCTCCTCGGTGCATCGGCTCGATGCATCTCCACGGTGCATCTCGTCCTCGAACCTCCTCCAGTTCCTCGTCGGTGCGAGGCGAAGAGATGCGCCAGTTCGATGCATCTCACCGTTGCATCTCTCCTCCCTCGCCTTGGCTCCACGTTGTGCATCCTACGCGCGGTGCATCTCGACGGTGCATCTCTAGCCGGTAGTGCCCCGAAGGCTGCAGGGCTCTCCTTCTCGCGAGATGCATCCGTGGCTGCGCCGGAGGAGGGTCTGAAAGGAATCTAATACACACGCGCGTTCTCCTGCGCTTACCACCACCCCAGCAGAGACGAGAACCATGGCGCGATGGGGTCGGGTAGAGGCCGTGACGGATTAGCGACTGTTACCGGCATTACCGCATGGGAGAGCCTCCGCTTCCTCTTCCGCTCGGGTGAGAAAGGGTGAAGGAGCGCGCTACTCCTCTCGGATAGAGGGAGAGAGAGAGAGAGAGAGAGAGAGAGAGAGAAGTGAGGATAAGGGAGTGGGCGCGCAAGCGGAAGGGAAGGAGGAAGCAGGCGAGAATCTCGGAGTAATGGCGGCATAGAAATCAGTGGCAGAGATGGCTCGGCTTATTTCTCCCGGGGATAAACGTCGCTTTACATGTGTGCACGAATGCGAGGAGAGGAGTCGGGGTGGGCGGCCACCGTGGATGGTTGCTTGGTAGAAGTGCGATGGAAATGGAAGACGGGCCAACGCGGAATGGACGTTGGCGGAGGTAGAGAAAATGTGGAGAGCGAGGAGGGTGGGATTGAGAAACGAGGGAGGCGTCTGACGGGAGACAGACCCACTCCGAATGCTCACTTACGCTCGAAAACAAATTGGTGGGCTTTAAAAATTTCACACCGACCCGATTCAATCCCGCGCCCACCTTCTGTTTCTTCTGCCGTGGCTCGCCTCTCGCAACGCTATCGTCGCCGTCCTCTCTCTCGCTCTCCTCCCTTCTTCCATCATTCAGCGTTGTTTTCTCGCACGTTCGTTTCGCCTCGATCTTATTCGGCCCGTGCCAACCGCAGTTCCAGGCCTTAGGTGGAATTCGAGAGTTGCCATCGAAGATTCGGAGGCCAGCACGTCGTCGGGACGTTTATTTTCTTTCCTCGTATCGCCGGTCTTCCTCCGTGAAATTTGCGAAGTAGTCCGGACGTATAAAAATCGAGTGTTCTTCTTAATACCGGTGTCAGGCGGAATGACGAGGAGATACTGCGCGGAGGGGTGATCGAAGGCGAAAGAGGAGGGAGCGCATCGAACCTCGGCACCTCGCGGGAGCAAATGTCGTGTCGAATAACAGGAATTGGGACGTCCGATCTCGATTTTCCGCTCGCCCATTACTTCCGCTCTCGTTCCACTTAGGAGATTGACTTTTTCCCTTCGCCCACAATCGGATCCCGTTCTCTCCCTCGAGGAGAAGAGACCGAGCGGAAGAGGCATCGAGGCTCTAAAACCACCGAATAACGTTTGGCACGGCGTAGGTTTCGCGGTAGCCACGGAAAGTGGCGTTCCAGAAATTTCCGATACGTCGCGTCGCGCGAGAAAAGTCCTCGTGGCCCTTCCACGTGAAACTCGTTTAATTCTCGACTCTGTCCTCCGGGAGAGAGGAGGAAGAGGAGGCTGGCCGTTAGGAGCCGTGGGAGAATTTCGGGCGATGATTGCCAGCGATGAAATTGGCGCGGAGCGGGAGACGTTTAAAAGTTTCGCGTAACTACGTATACGAGTGAGCTTAATCGGGTGGAGATTCTACGCGGAAAGATCCAAAAGAGTTCGGGTCTCGGGTTAGTTAACTAAGGCGACGGTGGGTAGGAGCTGAACGCGCGTTTCTGCCGAACGAGCGCGGGCCAAGGTGGAGAGGAGAAATTCGTGGGTCTCGTTGCGGTCGTGGCTGCACCTTTGCTCCACCGTGAGTCGGGGGCAGATTCGCGGCACGCGGGAAGTGGGGTTAGTCGTGGGGGCAGGAGGAGGGAGTGTATCTGCAGGAGGCAGCAGGACCGGAGAGAATACCGTAGCAGGAAGTAGAATGGGGATTACGAAGAGCTGAATATTTCATTACGAAACCTGCATGGAAACTTGTGGAATGATAATACTTTATCAGAACAAGCCGCGCGCCGTGGCCACGGTCGACCTTCCGCAGTGCCCCACGTATTCTCTCCTTCCTCCTTTCCTTTTACCTTCTCTCACTCCATCGTTCACTCTGCTCTCTCTCTCTCTCTCTTTCTCTCTCTATGGCTCTCATTTTCCAGGAGCGAACGGATTATTCTTAACGCGGATGAGAATATTTCTTACCCTTTCATCACCTCCATTCGCTCCCGTGATTCGGGCCCGCGCGCCCAATTGCGAACGATCTAATCGACTCCCACCCTCCGCGTTATTTGCAAGCTTTCGTATCGTTCGTCACGAGCGGATCTGCGATCGTTCCCTGGGTACGTGTCAGCGGGAAGCACCCCCGGTACAGATAAAGATTATAATTTCCGTAACTTCTCGACGAAACAGTCGGGTCCACGGCCATACGTTCTCCTACCCTCGTAACACGTATATCTCCGCGCTCGGAAAGGGGATTATTCTTACCCGGGTGGTGGAAGGCAGGTAGAGAGGGAGATTATTCCGCACCTTTCACCCTTCACTTGCTCGCCCACTCCCGTAATCACGTAAGCGCGTTATGAAAATGAACCTCGAAGGCCGAGAGCGCGGGTCCTTCTTACTTACCACCTCTGAACTTCCACCCTTGGCTCACCCTGTTGCCTTCCGCGGCGCTCGAAGCGCGGGAGGAATAACGAGAATAAATAGGCCAAACATACTTTATCTGCTCCCTACTCTCTGTTTGTCTCACTTTTCGTCCTTCCTAGTGTCCCCCGTTCGTCTCTCTTGCGCCCGAAGCGCGTTCGAAAGCGCTTACAACGAAGCGCGGGCGGCAGGTTTTCGAAAGCACGGCTGGAATAGAAAATATTATCCCCCGGACGGCCTCGCTCGTATATTTCACTGGGCACCGTCCGTCAACGTTGTCGTTACGTTATTATTTATCTAGCCCACGAATGTACCGGCTGCCGCCAACGAAAATTATTGCGATATCGTCCACCGCACGCTATCACTTACACCTTGCCCTCTCCTGGTTCTTTTTTTTTTTTTACCATGCAGCCTCCGCATCATCGACAATACAAACGAGCCTGGAAACGACTCCAGGCCCCATGAATTCAGGAAAAGAATTCAATCGTCGAGTCTTCGGACACAGGCGAGTCACGATTCGCGTGCATTTGACCGCACGATAATCCGCAATGTCGATAAGAGCCTCGATATTCAAAAGGGAGTTGGACCGGCCGCTTCGCACGTGCCCTTCCGGCACACGTTTCATCCTTGCCGTAGGTACACCGATAATATTCGATACACAGAATCATTCTTCTCGATATCAGAAGCACAGGGCCATAAACCATTCTCAACGATGTCTCAGCTACCGGGTCTAATATCACCCTCCACGAGGTAGGCGGCAGCGCTTCGCGTTTTGCTTTCCTTTCTACCCCCGAAAAGCGAGAGGTCCCAGGGATAAAAAACGAAGAGGTTACGCGGGGGTGGTGGACGGGTCGTCGGAAGGAAAAACACACACGAAGGATCACCTCGATGCGAGGCGGATTGCTCCATAAGATGGAATTGCTCGATGGAGACCCTTCGCAATAACTGGCCTCTCTCCTCTCGCGTTTCCTCTCTCTCTCTCTCTCTCTCTCTCTATCCATCCTCCCCTCCTTCCCGCAAAAGCAGCAACGGTCCACCCTCCTCCAACCCCATCCAGATTCTCCCTCTCTCTCTTCCTCTCCATTCTTCCTTCCGCTACCTCCTCCCACTCTCCTCCGCTCGTTCCTTTTGATAACTTTATCCGGCAGTCGGCCATACGTACCATCCTGTACCACCGGCACGTACCGTTCTGTCACGATTTATCAGAGATCCACGTGTACGATTGTACCTCTCCCGACGTCGTTGCCCATCCCTGGCCAACCTTTCCTTCCTCGGTGTTGCACGCCGACTATTGCATCGTCGAACCCTCCCTCTCTTTCTCCTCTACTTTCGGTACTACTGTCGCAAATTCACGACGAGCGACGGCGCTCACGTAGCGCCCGACGACTCTAAAGTCACGATGATATTTCGAGACATGTCGAGAGATGGTCGAGAGAAAGAGCCTTGAGAGGGAAGATCGCGCGTAAGCCGATTGACGCTCGATCGTTTGTGAAATCGACCGGAAGAGCATCCTCGGAGCACGGAAAATCTCTAGTCTACGAGGACTCTCCCTCTCGATAATATTTTATTGCGCTCGGACGAGCGACCGGAGGATGGAGTTTCTCCGCGAGACTTCTGTTTTATTCGTCGAAGAGAGAAGAGGTTAATAATGTTTCTACTTAATAAACGAATTATCGCGCGCAGGAATATTTGCGCTATTTAAAAAGTCCTCAGACCCGGCGATAAGCTTCAACGATGTGGGCTCGCGTGAAGGAAAGCCTTTTCTTAGCGAGCGCGAGATATCGGTGAGCGGAGTACGCGCACGTGCGTTGCACCCGAGCTACCAACGGGCGGAGCGCGTATAGTTAAGAATTTATCACGGTAGGCGTTCACCGTCGTTACCGACTTTGGATTTATAATGACGATAGCGGCGTCACATGCGTGACAATTGGTACTGCACGTCGCGCTCGATACGGATCTGTCCTGTTATTACAAGTACGCACGTAACGTCGGTCTCTTCAATCTGCCTCTCTCGGTGCGATGGCGTACGTGTTGCCTGACTGGAGACCGCGGTGGGCGGGAATGGTGCGCTTGCTCGCGGTTTTCCGCTGGCGCACCCCGCTGATTCGCATTTTTCCGCGACGCGTCGATACACGTGCCATTCAAATATTAAACCAATAGACTCGTCGTCTCTGCTCTCCTCCTACCCGCTGCTTCGCATTTTTCCATCCCTCTCAGACCGCGTATTTTATACGGGTTTCCCAGATTGGTTACACGCGAGCGTCCCGTCGCCTGCAGATGAGGCGCGTCTCGCTCTTTTGAATAATCTCTCGCGCGGCAGAATATTCCCACGGATTTGCGGAGTTTCAGAAAGAGCGAGAGAGATAGAGAGAGAGAAAAGGACGATCGGAGGAGGCTCTCACAGACGCGATAGGAAAACGAGCAGGAGGAAGATGAGACACGTTCGTTTAAATATTTCCCTCGCGTATTATCATTCGACGAGGTACCCGGGAGAGGACGAGGGAAAAGAGCGGACGCGGAACGAGCGACGGGAATTAAAACGGGCGATATTAATTTCCTTCTCCCTCTCGCCTTCCCGATCTCCTCCTCCTGGGCGTTCGACCGCGAAAAGTTAAAATTCCACTGCCCGTGAAAGGATTCTCGCCCGGCCATTGTGGCCACGGGGGAAAAGGAGAAAGACTTTTGCTCGGGAGACAAGCGGAACTTCGTTTACTTCGAGGGGAAAGTAACGAGAAAGCAGTTTCGACGTCGCCCAGAACGACCCAGTGGGCGCGTCTCTTTCTTTCCTCTTGTCGCGCGAGAATTCTGAGCTGGGTCTTAAAGGACGGATTAAAGTCTCCGGAATGTCGGTGGTCGAGAGAGGCGTAGGAGGCGGTGGAAAGGAGAAACCGGATGGGGAGGAGCGGGAAAGAAGGGAGCCGGGGATGGCTCGTATTTCGGGAATTATTCGTGATCGGACTCGACATCGGGTAATATCGGGAAAATGGGGTGCTCGGTGTACCAGCATTCCGGGGGGTCGGCAGTGGGGGCAGTGCTCAGATAACACGCCGGAACCGGAAAGAATGTAGGTCGATGGGGGAGTTTTCGAAACGGGGCTACTTTTTTCCGGATGTTAATTCTCGTCCGAGACGTCCTCCCTTATCGCGCTCCCAATTATAAGTTAAGCTTTGTTTTCGCAAGTACCGGCCACTGTTTCTCTTCATTCGTTTCTCACCCATTTTCGTTTATCTCCAAGGCCCTCCACGCGGAACGGGGGAAGAACCGGGGTTACGTCAGCGTCCCTCTTAAAAAGCTACAACCTTCGGTTCCTCTCCGGTCCGACGTTACTCGCGAGCCTTAAACGTGAAATATGAAAATTTCACTGAGTCCCTCTCGTGCGCCCGAGGTACTCGTCTCCTTCATTAGGTCCCCTTCAAAGGAGCGGGGAGATTTGAACTTGGTTTATGCGATCGGCAGATCTCGACGGTTTTTGCGTGTCCTCGCGGGGACTCCCTTACGCACACAGTTCTCCTCTCTCGCTCGTGCCTCTCTCTTAACTCTCTCCGTCCATGAAGCGAGAATACAGAAAAGGTCTTAAGGCTGGATTAAAGGATTGCACCGCCACCTCCGCGCGATTCCACTCGTATCGCGGCGCGAGAGAGGCGCAGGAGGGTCGACGCGGTCCGGGGGTGGTAGGCGGCGGCGGATTGGCGGCGGTCTTGAAGGGAGACGAATGGGGTGGAGGCCAGTCGGGCGGTATATCTTAGCCGGGGTATAGCGGCAAGTCATTTGAAACACGGAATGCCACTTACCCTCGCAGCTGGCTATATCCCTCGCGGGGATGTGTACATGGATACATAAGGCCCGTCTACATACTACTCGTGCGTGTCGCTCCCGCGTGTGCGCCAACCTTCGGCGAGTTTACGCCTCGTTGCGCACTCACGAATGTTGCGCGTAAGATGAGGCCCCACGCTAGATTAAGATCCATCGATGCACGGTATCGTGCACCTTTGAGATTTATTCGCGTTACGCCCGCGAGTGAGCTACTGTGAGTAATAAAAAAAAGAAAAAAAGCGAAAAGCGCGGTTCGATGAGGGGGGTAGGGTCCGGGAGGGAGAAAGGGCGATAGTACGAGTGCAAATCGAAAGAGACGAGGGTTGGCGTGATGCCAAAGGCGAGAAGTAGAAGGAGGACGAGAGGGAGGGAAAAAGTGGATGGAGGAGTTGGGCGCGCGCGCGCGCGCGCTGCAAGGGTAAAAAAAGCGAAGCGTGAAAACGGTGCGACTAATATTTTTGTACGGAACTAATGGCGGTAGATAATTTTCCCCTGACCCGATTGCAATTCCTAGGCGTCCCTCCGTGCGCGATTTACAAACCGCCACTGACAAATTGTTTCTTGATACTGCTATCGTAGATTTTTATGGCCATGAGCAGCCCACCCTCCCGTGCTACGTGTGCTTTTCCTCCGGCTCTCTCTTCCTCCCTGCTGGGCAATCGCGAATTTATTTGTCGATGGTAGCGCGCCAATTTGTCCGGGCGAATTTTCGGAGAATCTCCCTTATCGGGACGCGACTAAGCGGTCGTTTCGCGTAATGAATATAATTTGCTGAATTAATTCCGACACGCTTGGAGAGACGCTCGGATCTCGGTGCGTCGCCATTCTCACCTGGAACACGAGAAACGTTTTTATCATCGTTCCGGAATTTCATTAGCATCCTCGCGTGATAGAATAATCGTGACGGTTCGCGAAACTCTTTAAAGCCCTCACGGAGCTACGGGGTAATTCTATTCGGTGTATTTCTGGAATGTCTAAAGTTTCGCGTTTCCACTTCGCGTACCGGGCGACGGAAGAAATACTGAGAAACACTCGCAAGGACACCGGGGAACGCTGGAGGAGCGGAGAGGGAGAGAAGAGGGCTGATAAACGAGAAGTCACGCGGCAAAGTAAACGAATAATTTCAATATCCAGCTTCGAGGGGCGGAGGAGAAAAAGGAGGAACGCGAAAGGGGACGGAGGAGGGCTGGAGGAGGGTAAAATATTTTTTTCAATCTCGTCGCGGAGCCCCGTAGCAGTCTGCCCCTACGTAATGCGGCAGTCGCGTGGTAGACTGCGCAATCTGTCTTGAGTCGTCTTGTGCCCTCGGGCACAATACATTACGAGTCTCCCCTGCGTGCACGAGAAATAGATAGATAGAGAGGAGGGAAGAGGGCCCAGAGATAGAGAGGGAGCGGCACGAGGAGAGAAGGAAATACATCGAGAAAGTAAGACGTGATGTGGGAGCGAGTGAAGAACGGGAGGCGAGGAGGACGCGAGAGGGTGATGGAGGAGACGAGAGAACTACTGGGAGGTCACAGAGACTAAGAGCTTAAGGAGTGCTCGAGAAGAAGCGAGAAACAGACACGAAGGGACGGGAAGCGGGATATTGAGAGAGATCAGAGGGAATCGGGAATACAGAAGCGCCGGCGGAAAACAAAGTGAAGAACGCGCGAGTGGGGGAGGAGGGGGTCGAAGAACAGAAACACGAGGTAGATGCGAGAAGAGGAGAAAGAGAATTCCTTAGAGAGATGCCGGCGAAGAAGCTAGAGGGGAGGGGAGAGGGAGGAGGAAGGCTTCGTATAATTTGGCCCATCATAAATACACTTTGGCCAGCGTGCTCTTCCCATTTCGCTCCTCCTCGCACGGACCTTGATTACTTGCAGGGTTAAACAGACCTTCGAGCCGAACTTCTTTCACCGAGGCCGCGGATAAGGGTGAGGTGGAGGTCGGGCGCAAGGGTAAGAAAAGAGAAAAGAAACGGGAGCGAGAACGAGGGTGGGAAGGGACGAGCGGTGGGCAGAAAGATAAAGAGAAAGAGAAAGAGAGAAGGTGAGAGGAGCGAGGACCAAGGCGGTTGGTGGATCGCCCGGAGGTAACGTGGAGCATCAACTTTCAAGTTCAGACCACAGAGAGAAGTCGCCCCTACTGGCTATCCCGAGCGGATCTCTCAACCCTGGGTTTTCTAGCCACCGAGAGTAATTTTCATGCATCCCTTTGAAAAGGCAATCCTGACGTCGCCGCGTTCCACGCCTATCCCCGTCACGGAAAATTCCCTCGTAAATAATATTTCCAACTTTCGCCCGTTACACTTTACGAGCGGAGCCTGTGTCCCGGACGAGGCCACACTTTAATACATTCGAGGTGCGCGTAACGATTCGCGCGAGTACTTAACTTTCGTAGAATATAGTTATTGTAAATTCTGGCGCCCTATCGCTTCACCTGTTGCCCGGATATTCAAACGATTTTTATTGTGAGATAGAGAAGGAGGTGGAAGGTGAATTTCACGGGTGCGATCACCCCTATGGAATGGCAAAAATCAAGAGAGTGTCCTCTTGCGAAAACCAACCATATTAGGCAGCAAACCGCAGGATCGGCCACGAGCGTCGATAAACCCATCGATGGTACCCCATTGATAAATTGGTCATTTACGTACCGTGTCCACCATTAAGTTGCTCCACCTCTACTACCACTCGCGTAACGCGTTTGTGATTTACGGCGTACCGTCCCGAGCACTGGCTCTACCATGGTAGACAGAAGGAATTTATAACTACCTACCACCATAATCCCCTTCACCCTTTCCCACAACTCGTTTCCCGAACGACAGGGACACAATTGCGATATAAATAGCGCGATCCCCTTTTTCACTCTTTTTTACTCCTTTTTAAAGGTACGCCGTCAACGGACAAAAGATTTTCTCGCGACGACATCGTCGGTGTCACGTTCCCGCGAGGCATATCGACTAATCGATCTCTCGCGAGCTCGGCTGGTTCGCGTGTGCGTTCTGGCCCGTGATTAACACCTATCTCTTTCTCCTTCTCTCTCCCTAGTTCTCTCGCACCTCTGAAAATTACAATCCGCATATTCAATTAGTATAATCGCTATCGGTTGCCCCGTGCTTTCGCGCACCCCTAAATGTTACTCGCAACGTTACCGCCATTGCACGACTGCGTTAAAGAGCTTACGAATCGTACGAATCATCGAGCGAATCTGTTAACGCTTCGCGTCCGCCGGGGGCAGTTATTTACCGCTCAAAAGGGTCGCCCGCAAATTCGACGCACGTTCATTCGGCCACCACGAGCGTTGCATTAACGTAAACTGATTATCGCGGTTGACGTGTCCTCGTCCATGCCGATCTCAGGACTTTTTTCGAGCAAAATCGTCTTCCAGGATCCATCGGTGTTTACGAAGCGGGCGAGTGGTCCGATCGTTATTTACTACGTTTATTTACGCGCGAATTACACCGTGCGCATTCAATTAGCGTAATTACACCGTCGGCTTATCCACGCGAAGCTGGGCGGGGCCAAGCGCGCTATGGACAAGCGCAAATTCGGAAATCGGTTAACACACCGGCCAAATATTTATCCGTGCGTAAATAGCTTACGCGCCGCGTGTATGGAGACTTCGCGGTCCAACGATCCAGCGAATGGGGATGAAAATGGAAGGGCGGGCGAGACTCCGCGAAACTCTCTGGGCTTTTGTCTCTATTCTACCGTCGCGCTCTCCTCTTCCTCGTATCGTTGCACACGGAGGAAAGAGGAAGGGAAAGCTGGCGAGCGACCTTCCGCTGGCAGTCTGCCTTCGAAGTAGCGCCGAGGCGCGTCGCGACGCATTCACGTACGCGGTGAAGAGCGCACCGTCCCTTCTCCTTTCGCGAGCCGGAGGGGCTGTGGCAGAAACCGCCAGAGAGAGCTCGTGCACTCGATAATGGCAATAATTGTTGGCAGTGGTACGGAAAAGAACAATGGCGATCGCATGCTCGAGTGAGCAAGTGCGAACGGCGCGCGCCATCACCCTGAACCCTCCACACCCGCAACGCCCGCAACCCTCTTCCGCGCGATCGCGCCGTTTTCACGATTCCAATCGGAACTCGGTTGCAGGTGAGCATCGCTGGAAGGTCGCTCGGGGTCATTTCGAAACTTCGGCAGAAGGTTGGGACGCGCGTTCGTCCCTACGTCGATCTCGATAATCTCGTGCCGTCGGAAGTGACGGGGCAAGAGAGAGGCCAGAAAAATGTCGTCTCTTCCTCGCAGGACACTCTTCGTGGTCCGTGCAGGTCACCGACCTCTCTGGGCCCGATCTCTCACGAAAGTCTCTTTCGCGTTCTTCCTCGGGGGACGATCGTTTCGGGAGTTTTCAATTTGGTGGAGTAGCGTCACCCGTTGTGTAAGTCAGCGCTCGTGGAAAGTGGGGCAGGGCGTGATCGTGCCAGAGACCGAGTCTGGGCTAAGATAGAGCCGGTTCGAGCTTACGGGTAGGGGATGATGGGGGTGTGGACCGGAGGTGGATGTGCGGGCAGGTCACACGAGGTGCACCAGGGGTCACCGCTTTTTCCTTTCGCAACCCCTTCATTCCCACCCTAAGTCCACCGTAGTCTCCAGTATTATCGCCCTCGCGCGGCGCTAATCCGTGATTAAGTAGTTCGCTAATTCGCGCGCGCGCAACGTTTTCGAGTCGGAGAAGGGGACTGACGAGGACGAGAACGGAGATGGAAAGAGGTGGAAAGAGACGAGCGAAGTCCCATGGACACGGCCGCGAGTTCTCCTCTTCGTAATCCACGTTTTCACGAACTCCGTGCGCGATACTCCCAAGCATGTTTCTATAAAACCCAGGTTCCCTCTTAGCGAACGAGCAATCGACTCTTCTTCCTACGAGCTTGAGAGGAAAGTGTAGTGGAACGAGTCACCGAGGTGTGCCTCGAGCTGATTGCTTCTTTCTTTCGAGTTAACACGCTCACAAATATCGACTCCAACCCCTCCCTGGTAATTCGCGTCCAACCCTTAGCTATTTCGATCTTTTCAACGTCTCGTTGCCTTCGTCAACTTTCGCGCGAAGGACGACGTGACGTTGTCGTCGGTCAGCAGAGAAATTTCTTTTCTCTCCCAGGACTTCGTTCTTTGTGGGTCGAGCGACGGAGCGTAGCTTCGCGGCGAATCCTTCGCAAACAGTAAAGACGAGACTGGAAAAAGAAGTAAAGAGTATCGTGATATCCTCTTTTCAAGAGAGGTTCTTCCGCGTGTCTCTCGGTGCGACATAAGCTTCGATGAAACGCGTGGGTCGTTGGGAAATTCGGTAGAAAATTTTTCTTCGCGCTTTGCACATTTTCACCCCGGTATTACCCTTCCCCTTGCTACGTAGGAATTAACGGAAGATCGGAAACACGTGCGGAGGGGCGATCGTGTCCGGTATCGGGAGTTGTGATTCTCACGCTCCGCATTATTGCGGTATGTCGTGAGGGCGATACATCAGGATAAGGTAACGTGGCCACGTAGCAATGGGAATTAAATCGTCCCTCGTTAATCCGTGCTGGCGCAATTATCGCCGACGGCGCCGCTGGTAATTGCGAAGACGCGGGCCTGGTGCGGCACCGAGGCCTTTTGCGGTAGAGTCGAGCCAGTCGTGCTCGTCCGTTCGACGTCGGATGATTCCTCGTTGGTTGGCCTTGCACGCTCGTCGGCCTCGAAGCTTGCACGCTCGCTCGTACGAAGCTAAAATCGACGATCCGTTCGATGCCCCTGCCTCGCCGCGCGCGTTGCTCGCCAGGGCGGGACGAATCGTCGTTGCGTGCCGACGTTCCCTCGGACGAGATACAAGGACTGGTAGCAGGAGAAGCGAGAGAAGCGAGGCAAATAAATCGATACTGGCAGCTTTATTTTGTAACATGCGGCACGGCTTTCGGTAGTAGGGCACTTTAAAAACTGCAATGACCGAAAGGATGGGTTGGATGGATCCGCGTACACGGAGAGGAATAGTCCCGACGATAATGTCTTATGAAATTTTGAGTAACTTAAGCGCCAAGGGAACGAATAAAAATAGAAAGATGGAAGGATAAAAATGAATCTTTCGACCCCGAGTTCCTTTCACAAATCAAGCGATCCATCTGCCAACGTGGTAATAGACCCAGTCACGAAAATGGTAAGAGAATCGTTTAGCTTCTCGCTCTCCGCGTCTCTTCGCGCGTATCGATCGCGAAAGTGCGCTGAGGTCGTCGGCGTTCTCGCATTATGAAAACGACCGGTAAATAGAAAGCTTATTCGAGAGGACTTTTTTCATGAGAGGGCGGAGGCACGGGAGAGAGGAGGGGATAGAATCGGTCTGGAAGCTCTCAAGCATATTGCTTGTTAACGTTATTTCCCATTATTCCACTTCCACTCCGAGGGAATATGTATATGCGAGGGCACCGTCGAGTTTCGTTCGTCTCCCATCCTCTTCTTCGACCCCCTCCACCTCGCGTCCTTCTCTAAACGCCGGAGAGCCGAGAAAAGCGGGAGGAAAATTCGTCGAACGTTTCGTCCTCCTGGGCGTTTCTTCGGAGACCGTAGAAGCGAAGCGTCGAAGGTGCGCGCGTCGAAGTACAGTTGGCTTATAGTGGACGCGAGAGAGTGGCCAGCTTATCCGTACTTCTCAGTTTCGTGGCTTCTTATCACTCGCCGCCAGAAGGAGTGGGAGGTCAGCCACAACGGATGTCAGCCGCTCTTCACACTCACCCTCCCAAGATTCCAGCTCAAGCGATACTCTCCTACCCCGGGAGAGAGCAAAAATCTCGCCCATTAGAGACTTCTCCTTCGTCGCCGCCCATTCTCCCCTTCCACCTCGTCAACTTTCCCATTTCCTTCTCCCGCGTTCTCTCGTCCCCTCCTTTCTCGAAAGAGAACGTCGATTTCGCGCAGTGGACGATTCTCGTTTAGCCACTGGGCCAACGACCGGAACGAAGCGTCGAAAGCATCGGCAGCGCTTGGAAATGAAAAAGTCTTCGAAACGGAAAAATATTCAGATGTCAATTTCTGTTCTTCGCGCTCCTTCCTCCATGCTCGGGGTCTGCGTGGATCCGACGCGCTTCCGCGAATGTACCGTAGACAACGTCGACGGCCCGCTATTGCGTTTATTTTCCAATTTGGGCCAATTTGCGGCCTGGCATCAATGGTTGTCTACTCTACACACCTAATATGACACGCCGACGCGTGGCGCATCCATTATGGCTTCCGGAGACGCGCCGTGTACCTTAACGACGTTTCTATTTCGAAAAACGAGCAGGTCGGTGGAAACGACCTCTACTTTCCGCCTGTCCTCGGTGGGTCGGGCCTCGAGGACATGTACCGAAGCATCCAACGCCTACTACATTCGTGGAACCGGTGGAACCTTCTCTCCTCGCGCCTCCTTAATTAAGTTACATCCGGTAATTAAGTGACCCATGGATATTATGCCCACGGAGGCTCGTCGCGGTTATTAAAAAACTTTTAACCCTGTAATAAAGGCGTAAACGCTGTCGTCTCCAGCGCGTGGGTCCGCGCGCCGTCTAGGGCGTCTCTCGCTTAATTGCCATTATTCGAGGGGTTTATCGTCAACCCACGAAATTCCTCGACCAAGATATCCACCCTTATCCCACCCACCCTTCTCCACCCTAGGCAAGAACGATCCTACCAGATAAAATGCATCTCTTCTCGCGTGCGTTAAGATAATTTCGAAAGATGGGTAGAGGCAGGATCTTCGCGATGCATCGCGGCCGCTTTTAATTAAAATCGACGACAGACGAACATCGCGGAGAGAATACCAGCTGGAAAGAAAGACGAGAAAGGCAAAGGCAAACGTGACGTACGAAATTCTGCTCTCGCACGAGCCCACCGCCTCACAGCATCGTGAAACCCAGCGTCGTAAGGGGTGGTGGGTTTTAGTCGTGACGCTCTTCCACTCGGCAAAAACATTTTCGAATTATAACCAGGTTTTCCCTCAGGTAAACGCGTCGGGTGGCGCTTTTTCATCCGCGCCTCGACTCAGTGGAGACGCCACGTTGCTGGCTGCAAAACGCGAACGTGTTGTACGTCACCGTTCGCGCAAGCGCGCGCGCGCAAAAATACACGTTGCTCTTGCGCGACAAGCTCGCCTGCTCTCTGTGTAGAAGTATAGGTGAATTTCGTCCAGAGGCGTGATAGTGTAACGCTCGAGGGGCTTGAGGCGGTGGGGGACGTAACTACACGGACGTCTGCTTCGCAAGAGAGCGTCTAGAAAGGGGTGGAGAGGGAAAGAGAGAGAGAGAGAAAGAGGAGGATGGTAGTCCCTCCTTGCCGTAAATCTCGACGTGGAATCATAATGCAGAAAATGCACCGGGAGGATTACGATCTTATTTGTCGTGCCGGAGGCGGTGGCGGAAGCGACGAAGGAGGAGCTGCAGGAGCTACCCGGTGCGCGTCGAGTTTTGAAAGCGGAGAAGGAGGGTGCGGCTCCTCGGCTCGTAAAAGTCGAAAACTACCCTACCCCGTGGCACACGGGGCGAGTCGAGTGGAGGACGGCGGAGCCCTCTCTCCGCTTTATCGTCGCGCTCCCGAGAATGAAGTGAGGAGGAAAGAAAGATTCTACGCGCGCGTGTTTATTCGCGGATACACGTGTGCACTCGGTCGGGGGGATGATCGTTGAGAGAAATCTGCGAGTGTGCGTTCCCAGGGAACCCTCCCTTCTACATTCTCGCATTTTCGCAAATTACGAATGCAGAAGCGAGCGAGAGGGTTCGCAAGAAGCGGCCATTATAAAATTCAAACGCGTCTGCTGCCCGCCCCCCTCGCCACCGGCGGCCGCCTCGGGGAATTCGCGAAAGTCGAAACTTTTTCCCCCTTCTTCCTCTCTTTCCTCCCTCTTCTAAAGTATTTACGCTCGTTGCGGGCAAGAAGGTTCGCTCCTGGCGGTGGACGCGCAATTACAGAAACTGCCTGCGGTTCGCCCGATCTCGTGCGCGCATTTTTTTTCTCCTCCTCGATTCCTCAATGGCGATGTCGCTAGCTGTGCGTCGAACTATGAGTCGCCGAATCGCCCAATGAATAATAATACATCAACAATGGGTAGTCGACAGGCGAATTTTGCATTTATCGCGTGCGATGACCAGGAGTAGCGCGGCAATTATTTTTGGAAAAGCGCCCGTGAGGCAATTTCATTGACGGTTTAATTTCGTTGCTGACCGGCGGTCTCGTTACTTCCCCCCGCTACGCCAGCAACAATAATAGGAACAACAATTTTCCCTTTGTTTCTCTATTACGAGTCACTCCATTATCGACGTCGATCGTTCGTTCCCCGCGTTCCGGCCACCGACCATCGTCGGTACGAATATCGCTGTGACCTACTGCTGTGTTATTCCGGTGAGCTCCAGGTTGCAAAATCCCTTTTCGTTAAAGTTCGCCATTTCTGCCGCTACTCCGGCAACGTTCCGCGAGAAAGTCGCGGCAATCGTTTCGCGTCGACCAAACAACGGGATCCTCCTCTACCATACGTGAAAACGTGATTCGAATTCGCGATCGAAGATACACGCTCCTCACTCGTTCCGCCCGTGTTTGCCAATTAAGACGGGGACACGGTAATTGGCGGGTCATCGATTGATTACGAGACAACCGAATTAAACAAAGGGTCCGCGAGGCCTTTACGCGGGGACACGCGAATATGGCTCCGTGTGTGGTCGGCTCGTAGCGGCCGTGCGCGCGCGTACACGCGTCTGCGCGATCATGCGTGGGTCACGTTGCGCATCCATGCAAATCTAGATTATTGGCGGTCGGTTCTATAGGAGACGTCGCTCGCCCACCGGAAATGGCCGTCGGGGCTTTGTACCGCGTATGTGAGGATCACCGTGGAGACGCCGGTGCGGTGGCACAGCGGTGAGACCAATGATTCGATAAATTAATGGGGCCTTCCGTTAATGCGCTTACTTTAATTATGGCGTTGTGCGAAACGCGCGAAACAGATTCTCGATAGGTTTACCGCTTTCCATTCAGGTCGGGGTTTTCATTTCACAACGCTGGTTTATGCCTGGACAGTGTCATAGGATATTTTCGTCGTATACATACAGTCTGTCGATACATCGTGCCCGATTTGATATATCCTCGCGCGCCTCGCGCTTCGAAATAGGATACACGGTTTTATGCCCACCTATTTTATTATTAGTCGTTCCCCCGTGGAAAGTGCGAAGCGAGTCGGCCTTCTTTTTTTTTTTTGTTTTTTTTCGACACGCGCCGAGAAAAAAGGATTGGCTTGCGTAGGTAGCGCCATAGTAAATAAACGCGTAGCTTTGGCGCTGCCAAAGGATACTCGGGAGAAGGACAAAGTGGCTGACGGTATTCAAGGAACGTAAACAGAGTTATAAAAGGGTGCTATAAACGCATAAGCAGAGTTCGACTTGCGCCATTGTTAACAGTCTGTAAACTCCTCGGATTTATCTTCGCCCCGCTAACTTTTGTAATTTGAAATGTGCCCCGTGTGGCAACCGACGAAAAAGGGTCGCCTAGGGGCGAGAGCACGAGGATGGGAGGACCGAGGGTGGTGAAACCGTTGAGAAGTTTAAAGTCTCCGCAATTTTTCCAGCTTGAATTATGTCATTAGTTGGTGCTTTAGCGCGCTGCCAGGAAACGGTAGTTTCGTGCACGGTCGCGCTCTGCTGATCGTACCTAACGAAATCGTACAGATCGAATTTAGTTCGGCAAGTAATTCCGCGGGCGGGATTATAGCGGGGGTAAGAGTCGTCGGTGCGAGGGAGGCAGGGGGTAGTGGCGGTGGGTTTATCGTTACTGTTAAACGTTCGCATGGTTCGACGGTTTACTCGGTGAACGTTTGTTGTTAATAGAGTCCCCCACGAGAGAGAAAATGGACGCGGCGATCTGTACGCTTGCGACGTTAACCGCTTTAACGATTACTCGAATTATCGGCGCGCGTCACGAGCAACGGGTAAAACGCTCGAAAGCAAAGGTGGAAAGTAGCGGAAGTATAGGAAAGCGAAGCATTATCACCTCACGTTTTCAAGAAGATTATCTCGCCGACGTTTCTTTTCTTTAACGACTGCATTCCGCTGGCTCGTCCTTCCCGCACAGTGAATCCATCCATCACTGAAACATGTTTAACTCGCGATAAACAAGATTTATTGTGGACGAACTCGATACCCCGTAATACCATAATGGACACGAGATTTATGTTCCCGGTACGTCAAGGCTACTAATGTAGAGATCCACGAGATCACGTCTAAACTATGAAGAGTGACCACCGGTCGAATCTTTAGACCACATTCCGTCGCAATAAATCGCGAAATCAGAGATACATTCTACTTACCATCGTGTATGTTTCCGTGGTAAGCTTGCCCGTTATCCTTGAAAGCACTTCGAAGTCGCGAATTCTCAAACGTGTCAGGACAAAATCCAAGCCGATCTAATGTCCGAGCCGACACGCAACGATTAAACACTATTATATCTTCACGTCTGTATGTTACGATCGTTCGGTCACAACTGCCATTCTTCTTTCTATCCTATCCCCTTCTCTAGTCTCCCCACTTTTCATGCCATCACCTTTCCAGTATCCAAGAGCTAACGGTCCACTGGCCGCTTAATGGTCCAGTTCAAAATAAACAGAGCTGCTCTACTCGCGGATACGCCAATGAATTCATAACTCACCTGAGAGGTTCCGTTTCATTCGGTGATTTCGAAAAAAAGGGTGGGGTTGAGAGGTCTAGGCGCACCTGCACTTGGCACGACGACAATAATTTTACCGGCACGTATGGGAGGAGCGTAGCGATGCTTGGAAGCTATTGTCTTCGTGCCAAGTGCAGGTGCGGTTCAACGGGGCTTTTTTTCACCCTCCCATCTTCCATCCTCGACGTATCACCCCCGCCGGGGACGGTGGGTGCGTATCGACGATCACCGTGAACGATACGCCGATTGATCGATCGCGCGTCAATCGACGGAGGCGGAAAAACGCAGGGAAATATCGGCAAGCAACTCGTTATAAGTCGAAAATCGGTCGTCGAGGTATCAAAAGAAGAAAGATATCGAGTGTAGGAGGAAAAAGAGAGAGCGGCTGGCAGCTCGATGACACGCGCATCAACGTTGCTCCTGTCTCGAGCAGGAGAATTTCTTCACCAACACAGATTCGAGGATAAGACGACGGTGCGATGAGCGAGGACGATGCGCTTTGAGACATCGAAGAAAGAAAAATAATTCCGAAATGCCTCTCCGATACGTGGAATTTCATATTAATGACAGATTCCCTATTCTCTCTTTTGAGAAAGACAATTTTTATTCTATCAGGTGTATAAGTATGAAACGCGTATTTTTCTAAGAGATGGCACTTCTTGCATGTTTGCGCGAATAAAACTATTTTGTTTGCGTGACTGCTTTCTACTGTTTATGAGCATCATATCCACAAATATCAACAGATTTGGAAGTGGACGCATAATTGTTGTAAAGCGGTTAAACATGTCGGATTTTCTGCCCGAAAAAGATCATTTGCGGGAAGTTATGTTAAATTACTTTCTTTTAAAGAAGTCGGCTACTGCCACTCATAGAATACTTGTGGAAGCTTATGGCACTCGTGTTTCAAGCGCCGATTGGCCAACCAGCATTTCGCGAGTTTCGAAGAAGTCGAAAAGTGGGTCTCCGACTTCTTCGCCTCCAAAGTAAAACAGTTTTTTTGGGACTGTATTCACCAATTACTCGAAAGATGACGAAAATGTGTAGCATCTAATGGCGCATACTTCGAATAAATCTTTTTATCCGTTCATTTTCAAATATTGTGTTTTATTTCACGGAAAAGATACGCATTTCATACTTACACACCTAATAATACCGATTGATACTATTCCCTCTAGGACTTTGCCGATTAATTCTTCTTATCCCCTTTGTCGCCAAACCATCTTGGCGCCTTCGTTTCCGGCTCCCGCTTTATTTCCACCGCCAGAGGACGGTCCCTCGACTCTCGCGGATTACTCGCGCTCATGAAACCACGGCGACGTTACCGTGGTCCTCATTCTTTTCATGATATATCCGACAGTTAAGAGACGTTCTCGCGAGTTAAGCGAAACGACTGGGCGGGCGATTCATGCGGTACTTTCGCGTGGAAGGTGGTGGGTGTGCGTGTGTGTCTCGCTGGGTTGTCAGGAGAACGGGGGGTTTGAGGGATTTATAGGAGGGACGAGGGGATCGTATTGTCTCGAGAATAATAACTTTAAAGGCATCGTCGAACTAGACGAGAGGATACGAGCTCATTCGCGAAACGCGCGAGAAACGATAGCCGATCACACCCCTATCAAGCGTTGTTATAATTTTTCATAATCTTCCATCGTTTACGCTAGGGCGAATTATCTCGCGCATACCCGCGATAATACCTTAGTGGCGTTGTACAAGCACTTGGACCACTCCAAGCGATGATTTGAAATCGTCTCGACGGGTGTAGTCGATAAACTCGAGCGGAAACCCCGAGACGGTACCGCGAATATTGACCATTAGGACCTGTAATTTTCAGGCACTGAAGGATGCTTTGGAAGCGCGTCGGTATAAGCCCGCAGCGATGACGACTATGACAGACTACGACTACGAGTCTGACGACGAAGAAGGGACGCCGGATGGGGGCGTCTGCTTCCATCGACGGGAGCTTCGAGGGGGTGGTTGTTAAGATGCATCGCCTGTTAGAATCGGACGAGAGCGAGAGAGAAAGCTAGCCTAGAATGTGCGTCGTTACGATCTATCGCGGACACGTATTGCCGCAGGGGTGCAACGTCGGAGGCGCTCGTTCCTCGCAGTCGTCGGGAATATAAAGCAACGTCTCCTAGCCTCGAGCGCCATGTCTCTTGGTCACAAGGATCCTTCGACACCGGCGGCTGTTACCCGTTCACGTTGCTGCCGCAGTCGCAATTGGGATACCCCGACGGTTATTGGTACTTTCCTGCTATCGGTTGGAAACACTCGTCTAACGCCCCGTAATGACGTTTACGGTGAAAGAGTGCCTGCTGCGAGCCAGGGCCGAGCTGTAAACGTCGAACGGACCGCGGTAGGGCGCGCGCGGAGATTTCCGAAAAGATTGAGAGCGGCGTGTGTCTTTAAAGGGGGCGGCGTGGAATACGGGCCGAGGGAAGGTCGTAGAACGGAAGGAAGGTAGCCGCGGTGATTTGTGGGACGCGAGGAAATGGGGACGGTTGCATCGGCCGCGCGCGTACCTCTCTCTCCTCGTTGTGTTGGTCCGCCAACCAGTCCCGTTGTGTTGCGTCGTTCTGCTAATATTGACGTGGAGTAACGTTGGTGCACGGTTCCGTTCGCTCGCGTAGAAGAGGTTCCTCCTACCCCGAGCGTATTGACCAAACGACGAGTATCGGCGATGTAGGTAGGGTACGTGCGAGTGAAAGCGCGTCTTCGGGAGTCTCGTCACGGTTAGATGCGGCCACTTTCCATTGGTTGAGAAACACGAGCTCTTAGGGGTAGCCGTATTTATAAGTCGACTCGAGCTGATCGGTGGAAGCGATATACTCGGAATATCAGAGAGCTCGTGTTTAACGTAACGTCAGAGGCGTCGAGCCGATAAACGAAGAATAATTCTACCGGTATGCGCGCGTAAGCGGAGCGGAATATTCGACGCGCGAGCGAGTCCGCGAGAAGTGCTCTCGAATCGCTCGTAGCTGGAGAGACGGTGAAAATATTTTATCTATAATGCGGTGAGGAGGGGTGGAGTGGGTAAAGGAGTGAGGAACGGGAGTGGACGGGTGGTACGAATCGATACGGGAACTTTGCCCGCTGTTTATTCCATCGTTGCATTAATATCGACGGGCGCGCGTTTTCCGAAGCGCGGCCATGTTTTCCGCGCTCGCGGTGACGCGTCGCGTTTTCATCCCCCTCGTAGCCCTCCTCCCTCCCGGTCGTGTAGTTCGGGGCTAACGATCGGCCGAGGCTCGATGAATCGCGAAATATTCCGCGACGAGTCCAATGGGAAATCTCCCTTGCTACGGGGTGCGATCGGTGCGATGGAATTTTGGATAACGACTCGTGGCGCCGTGTTTCGTCGCATTGTTCGAAATAGCGGGGCGCGAGTGGGTGCGAGGCCCTGTCCATCGCCGATTACCGATTCTTCCACGGCAAAAGAAGCGTGGATGAGACAAAGGCTGTCGTTAGGGGCTAAAAGCGTATTTACCAAATGCTAACCATCAATATTCGGCCAAATATTAACCGTTCCGCGCCGTTACGATTTCGTCTCCGTGTAACGCGGAATGTACCGACGAGCTTTGGAGAGGTCAACAAGGACGCTTGTAACACGTACGAGCTCACGTTTCGCACCTCGAGCTTCTCATCCGATGGTCCGTGCATGCGAACGTTTCTTCGCCAGTGCCAACACAATAGCCTCTCTCACTACCTAGAGATACGCTAACGATACCCAAACGAGGTTATTATTACGGTATCCCGATATCGGGATATCTCTCAGGCCGCTTTATCCCTCCGAGCTACCGATTTCAACCCCCCGTTCTCCTCTTTCTCACTTTGCCGGTTAGATCCTCCTGCTCTCGTCCGTCCCCCACCGTACCCACCCTCCGCTCCCTCTCGCTCATCCGATCATCAATACGAGCCGCGGTAAACAGCAATCCGCTAATGTCCGAGCGTAGGGTGTACAATGTGCATAGATAATTTGTGTTACAGGATGACGAGGGGGTGGAGCAGAGCTACGGTAGCTGCTTGAACGCGTTGTAGCAGGAGAATCGGTAATGACATCAATCACTTGTTATAACCAATCAGCCGTACGTTTCGTTATCCTAAGCCGACGGTGACTGTCGCGTTCTCCTCTCTCTCTCTCTCTCTCGGTCTCTAAATCCTATTCTCTCTCCCCGGTCCACCCCATTTCCACTAAATTGCACCTAATACGCACATATGCCTCGTGTGCGCACACCTTCGTGCATGCTCGTACGTGTCTGCTGGAGGAAGGAGGAGCGACGGTCCGGAAATTGCATTGAAAACGTTTCGGCGATGAGGCTACAGGGGTGGGAGAAGAAAAGCTCACCGTCGTTATTTCCGTGTCCCGGCGTGACTAGGCGCGGATTTCGTAGTACTCTTGGAAGCGTGGAGAATGCAAAGCTCGAATATCTTGTTCCTCCCGCATGACGACAGGGCGTTATTTTGCGTTCGACAGTGCTGTTGTTTTTGAGGGACGAGGAAGCTGCGAAATTTTCTCGTCGCCCGTAGTATAATGCGCGGAGTCGTGTTTCTGCGATTAAAGGTATCAGTTTATTTTAGAGCCACCGTGACACGTTTACGCGTGCGCGTGTCCAATGGAAAAATTCAGCTCGCTCGAGCGTGGCCGGTTCGAATAATAGGTGAGGGGAACGTATAAATATTAATGAAATTCATCGCGCACCGAACGATCCGAGAAGATTCGGTTCATTATCGAGGATTTTATCATGCCCGCGTAATCCTGCTGGAATCCGTCCGTCTATTGGATTCCGTGCCTCGTTCGACTCGTATATAAAATCGAACCTGCGGGCGTAACGGACGAGAGGATGGAAACACCGATTACATGACAAATACGAGGGATGCATAATTACCGCGAGCGAAATTATTTCAGCCGCGCGAAGGGGTTGAAGCGGGAACGATAAATCCGTGGGTGGAAACGAACTCGGATCGGGTCCATCGCGAAGTTACGTTGCGAGCGAACGATACCTACCTACCAGCTCCAGCCCGCCCTCAGGACCATCCACTTCCGAACCGGATTCGAACGAGCCCCCAGATCCGAGGCACCGAAATATTCAAGCGTGGAAATGGCTTGGAGTAGCGAGAAAGGGGAGCACACGGTCGAAAGGAGAAAGAGAGAGGAGGAGGAGGAGGAGGAGAGGACAGAGAGGAAAGCTCGTTCGGTCAAGGAGCACCGGGTAGTTTCGTAAGGAAATTCGCGGAACGGCTGTTAAATTTCTCTTCGGTGCTTTCGCGAAACGATATCTCGAAACTCCCGGGGAGTCCACTGGCCTGGTAAAACGAGAAACGTCCTGGGCAAGAGGAGGTGGGAGTAGTGGAAGAACCTCGGGGAGACACACACAGGGCGAACGGGAAAAAAGTTTATACCTTGTTCCGGGGATTCGGTGGCCCATGCTCCCCTACTCTCTTTCCCAAAGCCCTCGATTGTGGTATGCTCTCTGTGTACACCGGGGGATTAGCGCGCGATGATTCGTCGGGTATTTTCCAGTGACGCGGAGGTTCGTTCGAATCAATCGGAACGGTCGCAGGTGGTCGAAGACAGGCGAGCGAAGCGGTGGATAGTGCGTCTGCAAATATTGGAAGGACGACAAAGGTGAGTGTCGGTGTACACAATTATTATCGGAAACCGAGGAAGATACGTTTCGCGAAGGTACATCGACCGATAATCGGAAAAGAGAAGAGCAAACCAGCGAGGCGCGTTCTACGACGACACGGATAAACGCTCGGGACGAAGAAACAAGAGCAAAGCCAAGGTCGAGTTAAAATCAAATCCTCTGTAAGTAGAAGACACTCCGACCGAGATTGAGGACCGCGTCAAGAGGAACGTCGGAGCGAGGAGGAAGCGGCAACTTGCGCGCAGACTTTACAACGTGCTACAGGCAAATTTACGGTACACGCTTTTGTGGGTGTTTCAAAAAGTTGCTTCTCCTAGGGTGCGGAAAAAGAAAGAGGAGAGAAGAGCGAAGAAGAGGATTCCGAGCGAATGAACAGGGGTGGTTTCCGAGGAGATACGGGATCGAGGGTAGGGAGAGAGAAAGCGAGAGAGCAGGAGGAGAAGAAAGGAGGCAAAAAAAGGATGGTTAGGGGCGTCCAGGAGCCGTTAATATCGTAGAGTACCGGATAAGTATTTGTATCGCTTACGATTTGCATCGAACGTTCGCGGCATAAAGAGCACCGGCTCGTATAGTGTGTGTTCTTCCTAGAAGCGTCCCAACGGGCTTGCATCCACCGTCCTCTGCCTCCGCGCCCTGCCGTGCATTCCGGACGATCCGACGTGATTAAAAAGTCGGGACCACGGCTGGGCGCGGGGACGGGCGCGCGGGGGTCACGATGCCGTCGGTGTCGGCCCTGGGCGAGAGTCCTGAATTATTCAATAAACGCGCGTTAATTCGCATATACATGGACGCGGCCGTGCGCGTGCTACGTAAAAGTGAGGAGGGTTGAAGGTGGCGGGGGGGAAGGGGGGGGGGCGTTACACGCGAATATCCACCGCGGAAGTAACCCGCGAAACTTTGAATTGTTAATCCGATCACGTTTGCGCGGTTTTCGGAGTCGCAGACCCCTCCTGGGGTCGCGAAACGCATAGCCCTTCTTCGTGTCGTCGTATTTATATCGCTCGGTTTGCAACGACCGACGCGAACCGATCTCGTCGCCCGACCGTGAAAACGTTCCACTCGAGCATTTCACTCTTTCTTGTTTATTACGCGGCGAAGCGAGGTTCGTCTACCCTTGTAAAATCGTAGACGGAATATTTGTGCGATAGAGTGGAGTATTTTCGGAAGCGCACCGATGGGGGAAAATGAATCAAAATCTTCGCATAAATTTCACTCCTCGGGAGGGAGGACTTCCCAGCGAGCGAGCCGTTTTCAAGATCGTACAAACGCGCGCGCATAATAAAGTTCTGCATTTAGCTTATCTCACTGTGGACCGTCGTTTTATTTTGCGGTTTTATTTATAGTCCGACATCGGGCGAGCGCGCGTGGCGGCGGGGTCTCTCGTGCGCGAAGAATAAAGCTTGGCGGGGATGAGAGGAAGGAAGAACGAAAAAAAGCGGACGGGGGTGCTTTCGATTTATTTCTTCGCGAAGAATCGCAATTTTTCTTCCACCGTCTCCCACTCGCGATTCCTCTCTACGATATTACTCTCCTCGTCGTCAAGACTCTCCTACCATCTAGTACGCAGAAAGATTTTACATGGAGATATCTCACTCCCAGACGAGTTTTTACTCCCTCGTAATCAGCGGCCACGCGTTGTAACGGTAGGGCGCGTTACACCGGGTCCCTCTCTCGTCTCGGCTCGAAGGAAGCTCCTGCGTCTCCCTCGGGGGCGAGTAACTCGACGGACTATCGTAGTTAATGTCGGAATTCGGTATACGGACGGAGAATTGGACTGGGAGAAACGGAGAGCGAGAGAGTGGAGGGTGATAGAGGTTGTAGAGGGAAAAGGGTAGGGAGTTTGCAGTTGCCACGCGTTAATTCGCACACAACGGCTCGTTACTTGAAAACAGAGAGAGCGCGCTCGCGCGCGCGCGCATCCGCGAGGGAGCGAATGAGCGGACGCGGCGCGAGAAGTAGCGAAACTTTGAATTGTTAATTAGCTCGTACGGTAGCCTTGCCCTCAGTTTTGACTCTCCGAGGGGGAGTCACGTGAAGCGCGGTTAACGTACCCCCGCCTGAATACCTAGCCACTGCTGCTCGCGCGCCGTTAAAATGCAGAGGAACGTTAACTGGGCTCTACCCGGGACTTGCCTGGAATGGAGGACGGCGTAATTGAAATAACGAGGAGGGTAGAAAGTGGTTTAACCGCCTGGACGATCGAATGAATCCTTCGATAATTCGTCCGCCCTTCGCCAGACCTAAACGCATTCGCACTCGCGATATTATTAATTTAAAAGTGAAAAGGCCAGAATTGTGCTCTCGCGAATTTCCATAGACTATGACGTACATACAGAAAGAAAAAGACGAGTCATTCGAGTTGTTCGACGAAGCGGAAACGAATTCGTCTTCGAGTTGTGCCAAAGGAACTCCGAATGGGAGCGTTTTTCATGAGACAGTCAGGGTGCTACGCCGCTTCCGAGAAGAATCGATTGGCCAGTTCGGTTGGAAAGCATCGACGCTCCTGATTGATCGTGGCGCGTGCCAAATTGGTGTAAAATGCAGCGAACGTGCGCGCGGCACAAACGTCACGAAGGAAATGGAAAAGGGTCCGGATACGGTGGAAGGGAGGTGCTTGCAGGGGAACGTAGAAGAGGATGAAGGTACGAAATAAAACGGGCGCGGTGGTGTATTGGCCGGGCTGACCGCGTTTTTTAACGACCACTCGACGCGGATACATCCGTCCACTCTCTACCGTCCATGACCCTCGCACCCTCCGACCGTCGATCAAGCTCTAATCCACATCGAATATTGCTCGATTCCTCGTCATTCGCTAACCCGTTTCTAACGTTCCCTCTGATAGATCCAATTAAGGAACGCTCTTCGCAGAGTGCTCACCGAGCCATCCGCACCGATTGTGCGATAGTAACGAAGGATCCGTGAAGCAAGCGTGAGCTCGCTCGTAAACGCGAGAAATCTTATTTGAAAATTTTCTGGCCTTGTCGAATTTCGTTTCTGGGAATCGGACAAGAACGGGCCCGAGGAGTGTCTTCGGATCGATATCGAGCGAATATTTCCACCAGAACGCTAACGATACACGACGCACGATTTGTTCAGCTTTGAAAGTCGCGTTGGTGCGATACGCTTTGCGCTCGCCCAACAGTCGCATTGTATATCGTGCACCCGCAAATACGGTTTGTTTCGCGAAAGACAGGGGCGTGTTTGCCGTTCCGGAGACAAAGTTCGGAATGCGCCGTATGAATGTGCACGCCCGTAGAATAGCGGCGTTTCCATGAGAATGAGAGCGGACAAAGCGTACGCGACGGGAAGCGGGCGCGAACAAAAATTTAACGAAGCTCAACGAGCAATATTTCCAGCGAACTTGGCGAATTTCCTCGCGACTAGACGCTCGTACAACGATTCGACGAGGAAATAATACAGCTGACCAGATTCTTCTATTCTCGGCTGAGACATTCTTTCTCGGGACGCTTAATGAAAGGAGAAGAAAAAGGGAAGAAAGAAATCACAAAAGGCGGAGGGTGGTGTGCTCGTCTTCCAATCCGCGCACGTACCATTACGCGCGATTGCGCCCACGTGGATGCGCATTCGGTGGTAGAATCCCGAGTGTGTGCGTGGGTGTAATCGAGGAGAATCCAGGATGGTCTAGGAGAGTGTGCAAGGTCGTATCGGTAGACGATTACGCCCGTTTCATTAGAGTCGCGACGCTCATTTGCCAAGCACGGCGCGTCGCGTCGTCGGCTCTGACTCTTTCGTGCCTCGTTTGCTTAGCGCGGAGACCCGGGCGAAATTGGAAGGTCGTGTTTTATTAACGACCAAGGATGCGGCAAGGAACACGGCGAGGCTGGGGTAACATTAGCGGGATACGTACGAAATACATCATCTCGTCGCTGCCCCACCCCTTTCCGCCCCCCCTTAGGTCCCTTCGTCGCGCCTGTTATTGTGGCCAAGGATCGTTTGTCAAGCGGCAGAATCCGTGAGGAGCATCGCCGATACGCGAGTCACATTAAACGGAAATATTGTCGGTAGCACTCCAATAAATTCCAGCTCGCTCGAGCGCCCGATCGATGGAGCGAATCGACCGATTAATTTATTATTATATCCGTGGGACGTCGTCGGCCTGGTTTCCCCGATATAATATCGTTGCCGTAGTATCGGGTTAATACTCTTGTCGACGACGAGGGACTTTATAAAAATAGACGGCGCACAATCGAGGCGAGTCCCGCAAAAATTCGCGTCCTGAGTTTATAATACCCCGCTTCCTGTCGTATCGCGCTCGTCTAACTGCACAATTCGCGGATGCAGCTCGTCGTAAGTGCAGCTCGCAAGCACGTCGAAATAAAAGGGGTGGAGGAGCAGCGACCCTCCTGCGAGGGTGACGCAATTGCATTCACAAACTTTCCATTAAATGTACCGATACTCTCTGGCCCGTGCAACACATCGAGCGCGAGTTCCTTCGCCCGTGGATTTGCCATCGCGAGGCTGCATTTTTTTAACGATCACGCGACGCTGAATGAACCACTGCTGGTGCTACTGAGGTTGGGTGGAGGGCGAGGTGGGGGCAGAGCGCACGAGAGATACATAATCTCGTGACGAGGAACGGGGCGCATTCACCGTGGCGTCGATCAAACTTTAATCTACATAGAAAATCGTCGAGCCACACCCCGCGGTGCGCCCTCGTCGGCGTCGGTGTCGGCGGCGCGGGAATAGGAGAGAGGGGCAGGCGTGTAACTCGTTTCCAGTGCGCATTTGTTAAATCCAATCAAGCTCTCGGGGTGCCAACTGAACCGCGATCCTGCGCCTCGATCGGCCGTACGAGAACGGTACTTGGGCTTGGAGAGGAAAGAGGTGGAGGTTGAAAGGAGAGAGGCGCCATCCTACGTCGGCCACACGACAAACGAGAAGGCCTTCGACGTCCCTCGACGTCCTTCACCGTCCTTTCTCCAGAAGGTTTCTCGTGTTCCACGAAATCGCAGCGGAAGCGCGCACGTCTGGGCGTGTGCACGCCCGGCCACGAGGGGACGGACGAAATATTGGATTAGATAGATAAAGGTGGCACGAACCGCAATAAGTCCTTTTGACTCGCGCGTGCACGCGAGACGACGGGGGTTGGCCTGGAGGGGGTTAGACGTGGAGGAGGAAGAGGAGAACGAAGAGGAAGGAGAAGAGGACGAAAAGCTCGTCTGTTGTCGGGAACGACGGACGAGAGAGACGAGGAACGAAGGTGAGGGTGAGAGAGCGAGAGAGGTCGAGGGGTGGTGGTTGACGAGAAAGGAAGAGTGGGAAGCGTTTATGGGGTGTCAGGGGGTCAGAGTGGAACGGACAGAACGAAGGACGGTGATACCTCGAGAGGGGGACTAAGATAAGCACGAAATTGCGTTATGGGCCTCCCCGCGGTGTACGATTGGATGCGTTTTATCGCTTTCCCTCGGCTGGCGTGCCCCCAATTTGTCGAAGATGACGCGAACGGAAACGTGGACGAGGGTTGGCGCGGGAAGAGGTCAGGAACGCTTTTGGATTAGCAAAACAAGCACGCCACGATCTCGATCGGTCTGGGAACGGGGTTCGAGAAGATCCTCCTGATTGTCGGACAAACGTCGAGTCAGGCATTAAACCGTTATCGCGAGGCCTCGTAGAGAGAATTTCCCGAAAAATTTATTTCTCTTTCCCGGGGCGTTAACAAAAAATTTCACCGTTTCATTCACGATTGGACGAAGGATAAATTGTTCTTCGTGGCTGCAGAGATCCACTTCGTTTCTGCGTTGTGAGAGAAGCTACGATTTTTTTGGCGCCATTCAGATAGAAAGGAACGATGATGATCGACGTTCCCCTGACGCGCCCGTCATGTCGTTTAATCGATCGAGTGATTTCTACTCGTGGGATCCATCGACGAGGTTTCTCCCTCTCGTTAAAAATACACGCGTGTACCGTCAAACGCGCTTAAAAGTCGGCACGAAAGATATCTTCCTGGGGAGGGCCGCCCGTCGAGGCAAGCTTGATCGACGTTCCCCCGACGACGGTAGCTTTCGCGAAACCCTCTTAACCGAAGGGCCGGGCGCGGTGATTTCTCGCAGAAAGGTAGACGACAGCAGTCAGCTCGTTAAAAGTATATTTCAATGTTACCAAAGGAAGGAAGTTGGAGGTAATTGTCCTCGAGTTTAAAGGGGCTACCGGAACCCCCCGGACAGTTTCCAGTCACCTCCCGCTACTATAGAAATAATTTCGCAGAATCAACTTTTCCAAACTTTGCGGGACTTTCTTCACTCGTTATGTGTACACTCGGGCGTGATTGCACGTGAAATTATCCTTTGGAGAATCGTGTGTCTCTCTCCCTACTGTATTCCTGCCTTCCCCACTTTTCTCCGGTTTCGACCACGACCCTCCTTCTCGCATTCCAAATTTCCTTTTTCATTGTTACGGACGAAAAAAGTATCGCGCCATTTTCTAACATCCGTCCTCGAGATAATTTTTAGCAGATACCGGGGACGGAGAGAAGGGCGCGCGAGGGATTTGGGCCGCGAGGAGAACGCTCATAATGTCGTTTCCATTCTCGGCACAAATTGCGATGTAATTACGCGCCGAGATTAGTCCCACGAATTGTGGGAAGTTTCGTTCTACGCTAACGCGCTCGGATTAACGGCGAGAGGATCAAACGATTTGCGAAGCGCGCGCAACTCTCTACCGGGCGACACCTGAGATCTCATCCGGGCCGGATAGATAACACGAACGGATATAGATAAGGGTATCATCGTAGGGAGAGAAAACGTATTCGTCCTACAAGTGGCAAGATAATGCACGCGAGGCTTCAGGAATTCACTTGGCCGCACAAGGGTTAGAGAGCAATCGCGACAAGGCATATCGATGTTTAAACAAGCGGGCCGCACGTGCTCTCGACTCCTATCTCTCCTGGACACTATCAATATCGTGTTATCAAATGGGCCGATAACAGTCACGTAATGTGCCGTGAAAGTGGAAAAAAAATGATTTCCCTATCGCGGACCTCCGACGACCTCTCGCGCCCTTCGAGCCCTTCCACGAAGAGAAGAAGTTTTGCAAGTTCATCCTTTATTCCTTGGTGATTGATCGAGCGCGCACCCACGTCATATTTCATATAAACTGTTTTGTTACATTCATAACAGACGCTGGATATACCTCTTCCTCTCTTTTGCACCCTCTTTACGCTCACCCTTCTAAAATTCTCCCTCAGATCAGCCCCGGTATCGGGATCATATCGTGAAAAGCGCGAACTGCTTTTCCGTTTCCGCATTTTTCTCGTTACTTCCTCGTCCTGTTCCGCTCGAATGTTAACCGACCACAATGGAGACACCTGAAGGCCGTAATTTAATTAACCCTTTGTTCATTATCTCTTTGGAGAAAAATACTTCGCACGGGTGTTTTCACGGAGAAATGTTTCGTTCTCGCTTCAGCCGGCTTCGGTCCGTACACAAAGGACGGATTAATTGAAAAAGAGCGAAAACAAAAATAGCGAGGCACCGTGCGTTAATTCCTTTAACAGGACGTCACTGTAGGAAAATCGAATGCCCTACGGAGGGTATTTTCGGAACCGTCGACGGCGCACGTTCGTGAACGATGCGTACGTTTTCCCCTGCCGTCGATTACGTTCCACCGTGTAAAATCGTAAAAACAGACGCGCGTACTTTTTCTCCGCATGGTAGAGCGGGCACGGCAAGCTTCACTTTGATCCTCTGAATGGAAGCGGTCGAATGAAGCTTGAAACTTCGAGTTCGAAGTAAAAAAGCAAAGGAGAGGAAGACAGGAAGGTAAAAAAGAATAGTCAAGGTGTGCGCGCGTTGCGTTAATTCTTTCAACGTGGGCCGTTGGTACAAAAGGAGGCAAAAAGAAGATATATCGGGGAGCCAAAAAGCTCTACGTGGGACATTTTGAAATTGTCAACTCTACGAGCTAGACACTTCGCTGGCATCGATTGCAGTCTACCATGATGCATGCCCGTAAATTCGCATACGGGTAGAGACGTTCTTTTTCGTCGTGGCTCGCGTGTGCCGTTCAGCGGCTTCACTTTGATCCCCGCCATCGAGGCGGTGGCCGAATAAAGCCGAAACTTCGAAATCGATGCTTTATCCGGAGAATACACGGCCTACACAGAAAACGAGAGAGACAGCTGGAGAGAGAGAGTGAGAGAGAGAGAGAGGGGGGATAAAGTGACAGAGACAGACAGACAGAGAGAGAGAGAGAGAGAGAGAGAGAGAGAGAGAGAGAGAGAGAGAGAGGGACCACTCGTCACGATGATGCTTTCACAAAAACGGAGATGAACGCGCCCGTGCGTCCTTTACTATTGCAGACCCGTGAAACATACGACGCACAACTTTTCTCTTTTGCTCGCGGGAAAACTCGCGAGTGGATGACGCACGAGCGCCGTTGCCAGCCGACGCGCGACGGAATACTCACCGCGCTTCTTCCTGTCCTTTTTTTTCAAATTAGAACAGCTGCTCGCCGAACCACAATAGGAGAAACAAGACAATCGAGCAGCTCTTGCCATTTTCTCTTCTCGCGGCCGTATCGTCGATACGGTGGGGGGTAGAACGCTCTTTCCATAGAACGTGTTGTCCGCGTCCACCGCATTTCACGAGGGCGGGGGAAGAATAAATAGGGCGATAAGGCAAGAAGCGAGCAATGTATTATTCGAATTTATTAAATTTCACGGCACATGGGGGAAGAAGAGTGGAAGAAAAGAGTTTGAGGAATCATTCGGTTGCGGGGGGTTGCATAGAGCGCTATCACCGTCACCGCCATCGCCACCACTTGCCGAGGAATTCCTACGCTTAATTGGATATCGTTGTTTTCCTGGCAAAAGCAATTACAGCGTCTACTTTAAGAGTAATGAAAGTACGTTCGAACGAAATCCCAGGAAAGGGAATATTGCCCGGGCGAGAAATGTTCAACGGCTGTCCATATAATCGCTCACGGTCGCTTTCTCGGGCTCCCTCCGCCGTCGTCGCGCGCTCCATTTATCGCCGAGACTCTGGGCTGGTCGCGTAAATTAAAAATTTCCAAACTGCGGGACACTTGGCGTGAACTCCCCCTCGGCAGGCGCCAAACGTTCGTCGTCTTATTAGGTTGGAAATGAAGACGTCCTCCGCGAATGAATGGTAGCTACGTGGCGAACCCATTCGCGAGCGAATCACATCGCAAGCGTGGCACTGAAACGCAAATTGGATAAGCACCGAATTTGCGGAATTCACGACGTCGAAGTATGGTGACTTTACCAGGGTGCGAATAACGGTGCTCGTGGGTGGGTCGCTTTTGAGTTGTCGCGAGAAAGAGAGAGAGAGAGAGAGAGGGAGAGAGAAGGAGAGCGACGAGAGGGAGAGAAAAAAAGGGAGAAATAACAGGAAACACTTGCGTGCAGAGCGCGGTATTGATTTCACGCAACGTGACACGCGAGCAGGGAGCCCGTCCTCGTTTCGACTTATTTCGACCGCGCGTCGCGCGAATTGCGCCGCGAGGCACTCCAGAGAACCTTTTCGCCATATTTCAATTTCACTCCTCGCGCGAAAAAATCTTTGAAGCGCCTGCTGCAGCGACTGGAGCAGGCGACTCGCTTGGCCACTCGATCGTCGAGATCGAGAGCCTGCACGTGTGTGCGTGTGTTGGGATGCGAGTCAAAGGAACGGAGAATTTTTACGTCCGTCACCCACGAGCCACCTCCATCCACCACAGGGGTAAATAAGGCTCGGCGACGCGGTGTACGACGAATTTAATTAAGTTAAGTAGCGACCGAGGCTCGCGAGCAGTGGCTTATACCCTCCATCGTGAAACCGGTAGAGCCGTTGATGTGAAAAGTTCGTGCGATTTTATATAACCACCCCCGTTGACTGCCCCCGCCACTTTCTGGGCGCATAGGTTCGATAAGGACGCGCGTAAAAAGCTACGCCCGAGCGAGAAGAGGGTAAAAAAGAAATGCACCCTGGAGTGGCGCACTCCGCGAGGAGGGAATAAAGAGAGGGTAATCCGGGCCCCTCTGGTTTCTTGTCGACTTCCGCGAAGCGAGTGGAAGAGGGAAGGAGAGAGGACGAAATGGCGAACGGACGAAACCGGGAGGGCGAGATACTCGAAAAACTATTCGGCGATCGTTTGGAGGGAAAACGGTAACCGGACGTAATTAATTAGCGCGCGGATGCCTGTTAAATGTAATGAAATTGAACTGCACTCGTGGCTCGATAGGGCGACGAGGTTAGCGGTGGAAAAGTGAGGTGAGGGGTAAGAGAGGAGGGCAGCTAGGATGATGTTTCCAAAGGGAAAGCCGATCGGGTTACTGCATTTTCCGTGCGCACGTTCAATGTTATAATTTCGTTGAAATGGTACATGGTAGGCTGCTTGCGCTATTGCGAACCACTTTGTAAAATAATTTTGGATTCGCTTTATAAACGGCGACGTGCGAACGGCACATATGACCCGGGGGAGGTTAGCAGCGGGCGCGGGACGGACGCGGACGTTTAAAGTGGATCATGCTGGATTGCCAAATCCTCTCACGGTGCGTTCCGTTACATAATTAATTGCTCGTGCGCACGTCAGTTACCCTCGACGGTCATCTAGTTTGCGAAACGCAGACGTGTGTGGTCAAACTCTAACGGGATCACGAAGTCTCGTAGCGCTCTCCACGATCGCAATAGGCTCACCAACCTTCCAAAGAATTTTTCGTAAACGGATAAAATTCTGTTGGCGTAGGGAAAATCTCCGCGAGGTCCACGCAGTTCCCGGAAAATGCATGTTCCGTGTTCCTTTGCTGCTTTCGGAAGGTAGGTACGTCAATGCAAATGCCACGATTGCATCCTACAATTTCGCGTAATTCGATTAATCCGCGCGGATCAAAAGTTTCTCACACGAGAGTGTCGAGATTCGTGTGGTACCTACTTCAGGAAGTAACAATGAGAGGGAAGTGGGATGGAATTACTCGCGTGGTAACGATATAACGCGGAGCGTGAGTGGGGCCGTTAAAAAGGGGTCGATATGTCGAGATAAGTCGAGCGATAGATCGCAAAATTCTGCGCAGTTTTCCGCCGTATAAGAGCCAAGCCGCTAATTATTTCTTGGAAAACACACTCGGGGGAATGAATCCCTCGTTAAACTCGCATCGTGAATGCAATTGGAAAGCTCGTTTCGAGCACGACTACGCGGGAAGGATACCTACGTGGAAACTAACGCGATTCCGCAAAACGTGGATAGTAATTCGATTAATCTGAGCGGATCGAAAGTTTCGCGCGCGCTCCACAGAGTATCGGGATCGGTCCGTAACGATCTTAGGGGGTAGCTTGGGAAGAGGGGGCGGAAAAGGACGACGGTGGAGTTTGAAAACAGGAGCATCGATCGTTTCTCCGCCTTAATTCGAAATTCGCCATCAAGAATGTTTCCTCCGTGAAATAAGGCGAATCTTTCGTAAATTCGTTACGAAAGCGCACACGTTGGATCGTTCGACGACGCGTCTCGCTCGATTTCCTCTCCGAGAGATTTTTACTCGCGCGTCGTGAAAGTAAAAGGCGAGAGTAAGAAGAGTTAGCGAAATGGACGATAATACGACGGGACCAGATGGCAACCAGCTCGATTCTTACGCGCTCCACGTTCGATCGAGCAGTCACCACCTAGAATATTCCTTGGCGACGGTGTTCCGCAACCCTTCCTCACCAACCGCCGCATACTCTCGGTACGCGGCTCACGGGGGCGCATTAATAACGAAGGCGATATTTGCATTACACTTGCACGCTCGACCGCGGCCAGCCATCCCGTGGTCGCTCTCTCCTCACAAACTCGTCCCACGTTTAACTAATTTCCGGTTATCAGCGAATCAATATTGCGATCAGCGGCCATGTAAATTCAGCGGACGCGTGTCCGGACCCGCCGTCGTCGCGGGCCAATCCATTCGGAATGCGAGCAAGGAACGGGAAAGAATAATCGAGTCGGCGAAGCGCGCGCTTCCCAGGAAGCGATCGCCGATAACTTTTCGCCTGATGGAAATGCAGCTGAGAGAGTCAACGGGAGGGTCTCCGTTTTTTAAATTCCACGGACGGTCTTGAAGTGGAAGTGGGTAGAATCGATAATGGGAGGGACCAGTGGTAAGTTCGTTAATAAAAGTAACGATGTCAAGAAATTCTGACAATTGCGAAGAAGCTAAGAATTATCCTTAACTCTCCCGCATCACCCTCTCGCGAATATTACGATACGCCAATTATAAGCTTACACTTCGTAGCCGCGCAATCTTACAATTCAATCGATAATCTCCCCCATTGAATACGGTCGGCGGAAAGACATCGGCCGCCACGATTATTCCGCTAAAATCGAATTATCGATTTTGGCCCGTCGAAACGGCACTCTTCTGTTGCTCATTCGGGGGAAAAAAATCGTACGGCGAATTGTCCCTGCCGCGCAGGCTCCGATACGCGTGACGCAACCATTGCGACCGGCCGGCGCAGCACGGAGGTAGTGGGGTCGGTGTTGGTAAAGGAGTAAAAAGTGCATTTCGCGAGTGTTTCGCTCCCCCGAGCGTGACAGTTTTGATTCAGTGAAAACGCCGTAAATGACCGCTCTTTACGACCGCGAACGACCACTCTTGATAACAACCAGTCTGGGCCACTCGAACGAGCAAAATCGCCGCAACAGGAAACGGCAGGCACTGCACGTCGTTTGTGCGACCCCGACGCGCGCGTCTCTCCTACCCTCGTGCGCACGCGCCCGCGTGTGTGTGGACACGACGCGCGCTCCGTAACACAAACGCACGCGATCTGCCACACGAGCGCGTCCCACGCACGAGCCGACAGGCTTCACGGCATCGAAGGTAGACGCTCTTCCTGCTCCGCCCCACCTCTCTTGCCTCCTGCGATGGAAAACGATGCCGTTGTGGGCGTTCGATACTGCAAGAACCACACCGCGGATGACGGTGATGGCGATCGTGGTGGTGCGCGTCGGTGACGGTGTCGGCGGCGGTGGCGGTGGAGACGGCGCGTTTGATGCCAGCGCTGGTGGCTCGTACGAAACGACGCGGCACAGCAGCCAGACCAGCCGACCATTAGGCTAATTACAGATAAACAAGTATCTGCTCCTCTACCTCTTGCTCTGCCTACCGTCCTCGTTCCCTTTCTCCTCCGACCCTTCGCTCACGTCCCACGCGAACGAAGCTTTCTCTCTCTTTCCCTCTCTCTCTGTCTGTCTCTTTCTACCCGGTGACGTGACCGCGCGCGTCGTTATGTCAACGAGATACTTATTGTCGGCGGTGCGCTTTGCCCGCAACGATCGCGCACCCCACCCGCTTGCGGGCCCCAAGATATTATTGAATCGCGCCCCATCTACGATTTACTCGCCCTCGTTACACGCGCGTAGGACTTGTTGCTGAAGTGCGCTTCGAATGTATCGCGTATTCATTCTTAATAAAGAGCACCGTGGAGAAGTGGAGGATTAGAACGCGCGGGGGGCAGAGACTAAACGGATATAATTGTAAGTACGAGCGCAGGCGTTCTATTTGTCTTTATGATGGCTTGCGATGGTCGATTATCAGATCAGTGAGACGCCTAACCAATTACGGCAACGCGTTATATTCACTCGGCGAGGAAGTTATATGCATACCGTTTGTGGAACGATAATTTGAGTGCATTAATCAGCGCATACTCGATCGGAAATATATTTCCAATATCGTTCGAAGGATCGTTTCTGCTTGATTGTAAAAATAGAAGAGGATCGGCAGAAGCTTATTTCTCCCTTTCCCTCGCCACCGCGCTTACCACGATTTTTCCCCAAAACGAAGACTCTGGCTTCGCGGGTGCAGGTACCTCCGGCTCATCTCGGAGAAGAACAAACGAGCCGGGACGCGATAAACTTTATCGTTGATCCACCTTTCGGCGGAAGCTCCGGGAGGAATTATTACGTAATAGTCCGGGAATTTATTCGCACCACCTCCAGTCTTTTCGATCCACCTCCTCTTCCTCCTCATTCTCCTCTCTCGGAGGAGAATTCGTCGCCTATCATTCCCTCGGTCGAGCCGCGGAACGGACGTGGATTACGAATGCATGACCCAATTTTAATGTCCACACTTCTGTAGCCCAGTTGGAGCGACGCGATTAAATCCTAACGCGACGCGTCGCATACGGCGGACAGCGCGAATCGTGGCTCGCTGCGTCGTCATAGATACGTCAATTACCGTGTGTTCGCTGCTAGACCGGAAGTTTCATTCAGCCTTCTTCAAACATATTTCCAAAAGACGCAGATAATTTTGCAGGAAATATCAAGTACAGCGTACACGTCCACTTTTCTTTTCGGTCCGTCTCGCGTGACGCTCACCTATGCTTTATTCACTGATTTAATAAACTCGGAAGTCACGATCTTGGGTCAGCGCGAAACGATGGCATTAATATCTGACTCGCCCTCGATCCCTTTCCTCCCATCGACCTTCTCCTCCACCTGCCGACGCTCTCGAGTCGTAAACGCGAGTCCCACGGGGCTGCTGTGTCTCGCCGTATATGTCTCTGCCGTTTCCCAATTTTTCGATTTTCTTCTTCACGGTAGCTTCCCTCATGTACCAGAGGAAACGAAAGTTCGCGTGGACAATTTTTCACGCGGTCACGCTGATGCATGGAAAATTCTGTAAACGGATTGCGCGAGAAATTTGCGACGAAAGTGAGAAGCGTGAAATGTGCCTGCGCAGAAAAAAAAAAAAAAAGTGGAGAACGTCGACGAAGATCAGGACATCGTGCGACGACAAGCGTGCGTTGTTCTCGCGATCGCGATGGAAACGATTCACGTCGGGAGGCGACGCGTCCGTGACGCGCGCGTTTCCCTATCGCGGGGAAAAACCAGTAGCGGACGCGATTGGATCGCGAGGCTGCCAGCAAGGGGCAGGGAGGCCGGATAAAAATGGCAACAAATCTTCCGCGAGCGTTATCCGACATCACGCTGGAGCCGCGGAGTGGGACGTGACGACAACGTGTCGCGAATATTTCCGGCAAGCTAAAAATCTATGCAAGGGCTTCTAGTTAAGTTGCGGGTAGAAGTTCGCGTGCGGCACGTCGCGATAATTTTGGAGCAGACAGGCCGATTTTCTTTCGACCGAATCGGTGGGTAAAGTCGATGTAAAGCGAACCTTGGAGAAATACGCTTATGGAACGAGAGAAATACCCGGGACACGAGAGATACGCTCGTGCGAATGAGATTTTACGTAGACGTGCCAGCACATTCGCCGTGAGGGAAAGAGGGCGAGGATGAGGGAAAAGGGGTAAGCAATGGAATAGAAAATGAGGACCACTGGCGGGGTATCCCAGATTTTCTCTGCTCGTGGAAAAAGGGAGCGTAGCTTGACTCAATCCGCGCTGGCGCAACTTGACGCGGCCCGTTCGCGCATATATGAAAATAAATTTTTCACCGACGCGACGCGTACCTATCCTCCGGTGGGAACCGGTCGTAGAGAGAGAGAGAGAGAGAGAGAGAGAGAGAAAGAGAGAGAGAGAGAGAGAGTGGTAGTGCACACGTATTTGCGATCGTTTATACGCGACGCGATGAAAAGGCACTTGCGTAGCTAACGGGATGTGATCTGCGAGATACGCGTAGATCACGCGCGGCGTGAGAATGCCGAGAAAATCTGGTGGTATGACAGCTTTTACCGCGGCATGGGAATAAGTATCGAGATGAAACCGGAAAACGAGGGAAATAGAGATTTACGTAGTGATCGTAAGCACGTTGAAGGTAAAAAATTTTCCACTGAAAGGTGAAACGATGCTGCGAGCACTTCTGCGGGTTTTTCCGCGTTCCACGTCTGTCCGTTCCCGCTTTCGCGGAAACTTGACGCGAGCACGCGTGTGTGTATAATGAAATAAATTTTTCACAAGGGTGAACGTGCAGCGTGGAATGACGGGAGGGAGAGAGAAAGAGAGAGAAAGAGAGAGAGAGAGAGAGAGAGAGAGAGAGAGAGAGGTGGGGACCGTGATAAGTGGGCAACGAAATTGTAGCGATCCCTGATTGTCGGTGATTTATGCGTCACAGGTTGGTACGTACGCGCCCTTTTCTGGTAAACGAGAGAGAGAGAGAGAGGGGGGGGGGAGAAACGGAAGGGCGAAGAGAATAAGAGAAACAAGGGAGAGAAAAGAATCTAACGCTACGACTAACAGGCACGAAGGGATTGGAAACTCGATTATACCCTGCCCTTCTCCTCTCTCCACCCTTAGCGTACTTTTAAATTGGCATCGCCGTTTCCTTCTTGGGAATAATTTATACGAATGCAACCTCTCCCTCGTTGAGCACAGAATTTATAGACCGCCACCCTTCCCTCCCCACTTCTTTGGAAAAATCTCACTCTGACCTGCCCTCCAAACGACTGCGAATTATTATTTGATGCAACCGGTGAAAACGATACGGAATATTAAACTCGGTGTCTCTCTCGCTTGCCACTCTCGCTCTCACCCTCTTTCACGCCACTAGAAACGACGGAGTCCTTGCCGGGCGCATTAAGGCGACGTAAATATTCCAACTGCGACGCGGCAGTTTTTAATTAATCCGTCGCACCCGAAGAGTACTTAGAACGCGCGGTGCACCGGCTCTGTTTGCATTTCCCGCGCCCGGAAACACTCCGAAGGGGAAAATAATTAACAGAGAGCCTCCCCGATATATCGCCTTTCGCCGAGAGAACGGCTGGTGGGATGGTCGGTGGCGATGGTGGCTATGCCGGTGGTACCATCGGTGGGGGCGGTGGTTAGTGACCCTGGTGGTGGTAGTGGTGGTGTTGGTGTCAGTGGTGACCATAGAAGGGGGGATACAAAAATTAACGACCGCCGATCGTAAACGCGGCGCGCCAAAAACGCGATAAAGCTTTACGATTCGGACATTATTTCAGGTAGCTTGGGACGCACGCTCGGGTTGCCGATACGAACGATCGAGAACTCGTCGATCTGATCGTTCGCTCCCGATACCGAGCCTCGCACGTTCGACACGTTCGCTCGGCGCGCGCAACAGTCCGCGCAATTCGCTCGCGATCCGCGCGAGCTCACGTATACGGGATTCGAAACGAGGGCGAGGAGACTCGAGGATAATTCTCCGTTAACGAGATCGAACACGGACAATCGACGCCAGACGGTATAATCGTTAGGACGTATCTATCGATTGCTCGCCCCCTCACTTCCTTTCCTCGCCTCTTTCTCCTCCAACAAACTCCGACTATAATATTAATTACAGGCGCCTCTGTTCGGCAATACCGGGAAGCATTGGAGCGCGCGCGAAATCAAATTAAAACTTTATTCCACGCTTCCCCGGAACTCGCGATCTTTAGTTATTCGATACCGTCGTCGTCGTCGTCTCCCGATCGTTTCCATTCTACTGCGTCTTCCCCCTGGGAACTTGGAGGCTCCTCGCGACTTTGTCGAGTTTAATCCTTCTCCTCTGTGCTCTTAAACGTCTTCGAATCGATAGTTGACTTTGAGCGACGTTTTCCGATTCGTTCGATACAACGTCGCGTTAATTTTACAATTAGAATTGCGGCTTCCCCTTGCATCTACCGGTGGAGAGAAAACTCTGTAACGCGACCAGACCTCGAGTTTTCACATCGAGGAGCACGAGGACGCAGAAAGGAGGTTGCAACAAAGAAAAGGAGTATTACACGAAAGACGTCCTGCCACAGTTACTCTGCATGTAAATTAATTGTTCTATATGCAAATGAGCCCGCCTTTACACCGTGGGAAAAAATGTCATTACTTTGAGAAGGGTTTACGAGGTAGGGGAGTAAATCCGGGGCATGTACGATGCCACCCATGGATGAGAGATAAATAAATTATCCCACTCCATGGTCTCCATGAAAGCTTCCGTTTGGCGTGATCGATAAATCAACGACCCGGCCTGTCAGACATTCGTGCAAAATTCTCGATACCGGCTACACGCTCTCTTCTACCACCGGAAATGTACGAGATAAACATTTATTTTCAGAAGCTCGCATTAAAGGCGTTTCGCTCGTTGGATTGAAACGACGAGACGTAACCTCCGAGTAAACCCGTTCAATGGGCGCACTCTCCTTCCCTCTCTCTCTCTCTCTCTCCCTCCGTACATGGCCTCGACGGATATTAATCATTTTCACCGGGTCAGACGTGATGCTAGTGCGCGCGTGCGCACCTCTCGCTTCTCTTGCCGTAAGTCGCGCGAGCGAGCGGGCGAGCGTTTTCTCGAATATTCCCCGAGTGGACCTCGAAGTCGCGTGTTCTAAAAATTCTCCATATTTACCACGGCTACGCGGACGGGGGATTTGGACGACACTTATTTACGGGAGGACGGGGCCAGGAGCTTTAACGCGCTATGCACATTTCACTCGCGATTGTAGGGGGTACATCCTATCGGTGGCATTCGATTGACGGATATTAATTGTTTTCCATCGATAGATCCATCCACCTCCGCCTCCGCCTTCCACCCTCCTTTCACCGATGGGCTTTCAGCACTCGTTTGCGCGTCCTTTCTCGTTCTCTTCCCGTCTGTTGTTTTCGCAATAATAGGAGTAATTAACGCACCGCGTCGATCGAGTGCGATTGACCCACCGGCGAGCACCCGCGAGGGAAAAAGGTTGTGAGCGAGTTCGAGGGGGGTGATTCCTCAATTGCACGGGAAACGAGAATTCCGAGAGAGTGACGAGACTTCAAAAACGATGGAAGCAAGGGAGATTAATTGGGAGATGGGCTCGAGAGGCTTCGCCTGCTTTCTCGCTTGAGTATGCCGAGTGTACTGATCTATCGGGATGTGTACAGAATTGTTTGCAATGCTTCTGGAAACTCTACTAAATTAGAGTCTTGGAGTGAGCCGATATACATAGAGATGATCTATTTCTCAGAAGATGCTGCCAGGGGACAAGAAGAAAATCGTTGTCAAATTGTTGTTTCCCTTCCGAAGACGTTCTCGTAAAAATAAACGAGAGCTTCTACGCGTAAAGCGATAAGCGTCGCAGGAGCTAAGAGCTCGTCCTCAAATTGAAACCGTTCACGGAACTGTCGGATGGATTCCAACTGTCTGCAGACATTCCATTTCGGATCTATTTAAATCCGCCGTGTGCGTCTCGCGTGGCAAAACGATCTCTCTCCCTTTTCGTCGAAGAGGAGAGGGCGGAGAAGGGAGCTCATAATCCGATCAGGCTTTCTTTCTACCCCAAGACGAGAAATTGAATGCAATCAACGGAAACTGGCTTCTCTCTCCCGTTATAAGAGCATTTCACCTGCGCAAATACGGAGCGCGTGCAAGTGAGCCCCGGTAGGAAGGATTTTGCCAACTCGATGGGATAAGAGGAAGAAGAAATGAGGAGGTAGGTAGAAGGAGGAAACGAAGGGAGGAAGAGAATTTATACGTGCCGTTCGATCTCTCACAGGTTGGAGGAGACGTTGAGAGGAGAAGGAAGGAGGTTGTGGAAGGAGAGGCTGGAAATAATGGAGACACGGGAGCGGAAAGGGGCCTTAAAGAGGAAAGGAAGGAGGAGAGAGAGAGAGAGAGAGAGAGAGAGAGAGAAGACCGTGGAAAAGCGTCAACGAGTGGAGTAAGAATACAGGGAGGAAGGCACGGGCCAGTGGCTCTGCGGGTGAAAAAGAGAGAGGGTGTGGACGAAGGAATGAAGTGGACGAGGAACGGGAGGAGAAAACTGAGGAAAGAAAGAGGACCAGGAAAACGACGAAGCGGAACGTGCAAGATGGAATATAAACGGGGGACGGAAGGGTGGAACGACCTAACAAATGACGGTGCTTTCGTTTCGCGAAAATAATAACCAACGCCCGCCGAAGGAGAGTCGCGGGGGCGGCTCGGGGGATGGGAAGCGCTTTCTCCGCGGCAAAGGGCCGGGAGAAAAGTCCAGGATGAATAAGCGCGGAACGTACATAATCCCGTCACTCTCGCATTAACGATATGAAAGGAATATTGACTTAGTGTTCCTGGAGTATACGATCCGCATAATGGAGATTTACGGGCCAAGGGAGAACCCTCTGGACCAGCCACGAGGTTTCTTCTCGTAATCGTTCCACCCGTGCTGCTGCTGCTGCTGGTTCTTTAATATGGGCGGGTGAAACGTTTTTCGCGGCTTCGCCTCCGGATTCTGGATGAAGGAGAGACCCGTCGCGTGCAGGCTACTGTCGTTTCGACGTTCACGAGACTCGAACGACGCATTACGTTTGAAGGTCGACTATGGCGAGATGAAAGAGCGAACGAGAGGTATTTCAAAGGGATCTTTTTCTTCAACGCGCGATTCCAGGGTAACGGGTAATAACCGTAGGAGGATTAAGGATTTACGATGCTCTCGAATACCGGATGGATATCTTCATTGAATTAATCGAAAGCATTCGGCGATTGTGTTCTCGCGTCCTCGTGAATAGGATGGGATTTTTGAGGTGCGAGCAACGGCGCCTACGTTCCATATCTGACTCCACCTGTTCGAGATCTCGAAATATACCGCGAATACACGGGATGTCGCATATTTCGGCAGGTGACGTACGGCCTAATGCCTCTCGGGGTATTTGTGTCGCGTGCTTGACGATTGGTGGGAAGGGACGTGGCATGCGGGAGTCGGGCTAAACAAAGAGAGGGAAACGAGGAAGAAGGAGAGAGACGAGATGGCCGCCGGAAAGGCGGTCTCGGTGCCCAGAGAAATGGGGAAAGCTCGGAAAACCAGGGTGGAAGAGAGAGAAGCGAGTGGTACGACGCTTGTGGCCGACAAACGCGGTGGGAAGATGGAAGGAGAGAAACGGAGAAAAAGGAGGGAAAAGGAGGAAAGAAGAGTATACGTCAGCATTTGGCACGGAACCGACATTCCACGGAGGTTGAAAGCACGCCGGCCGTGGGTAGTACCACTGTGAACTAGAAATTGGGTCCCTTTATGTGCAACGACGGCATAAACTCGCGATTATGTCACCGGAAGTCTGTTTACGTAACAATCCGGAAGTCGATAAAAAAGGGTTAATGGCCGAGTTGCAACGCGCCGCTAAGCGCGTACCTTCTCAGTCAACGCTCTCTTTCCGCACGGCGCACCTGAACATTTTTCTCGCATTTGTCTCGAGCCCTTCTACGCAACGGCTTCCCGGTCTACCGCGAATCTCCTTTATCCTGTAATCGCGACTGAGATTGGCGGAATGCTTCGCGCGCACGGATGATAACAGAAGCTTGAAATCGTCGTTGCCCTGTGGGTGTAACTGCGAGTGAACGTGTGTCCGTCACTGCATTCGGCACGAGCTCGAAATTCCCAAGCGACGGAAGATATAAGGGCTCCACCGTTACGCCCGAAACCAGCTACCCTTTGTGCCAGCCCGGATCGACGCGAACTTCATTAAACCCCTCGTCTGCGTTTACCGGCTGCATCTAGCGAAGTGCGAGGGGCAGTGAGAAGTATGCGATAATCGCGTTTAAAATATCGAAAGTTACACTAGCGAGCGCGCTCGCGTTTTTTTACCTTGTACTTTACGTAATGCTTCGACGAACTCGCTCCTCGACTGCAGAATCGTTTATAGAAGAAACTTCGTGTTTACGGTGAAAAATCCTTGAAAAAGAAAAATCCACGCCCGGGCATTTTTCGCATCGCTTTAATCAAATTAGGAAACAATCTGAACTCGGAGAATCGCGCGTTTGCGAATCACCGGTGATAAACTCTTCGAATTTTGGAGCTGTTGGACAATTCTCGGGCATTCCCACGTGTGTCATTCGTAAGGCGCTCGATGTCCCCAAATGGATCCCACTCGTTGATTAGTGTCGAAAGAGGGCGTTTAAGGTTGTCATTCGAGCCGTTTGAGTGCCACCGAGGAGAGAAAGAACTACCTCCATCGACCTCCTCTTCTCCAAGTCTGATTACGACCCTGGCCTTCTCGCGGCACACGTGAATCTGCGGCTGGTAGGTAGTGTCGTTCGCACACATATTTTGTGCGCGCGTGTTGCGATCCCTCGGCCACGAAACAAACCTGATTACACCCGACCGCTCCTTCGAAGCGGAGATTCTCCACTGGCCGCACCACCATAAGCACGAAACGCCGAACGTTTCCCGTTTCTCGTTGACCGTGGGTAAGAGGAGCGCGCACGGTAGTAAGAGAAGGAAGGAGGAAAAGCAACGATACACAACACGCTTACAGGACGAAACTAATGGATTTGGCTATCCAACGCTGGCGAAAGATCGCGAGCGAACGGGAGGTGTGGAGGAGAGAAGCGAGCGAGAAACGGCGAAACAAGTGGCTAACGACTTGTCGTGTAACGATCTCGTATGTTTTCCTTCCTCGAGCTGGGCATCTGCGGGGGTGTGACGAGGGCGGAAGCTTGCGGGAGTCGATCCACCGCACCGTATCGAAATAAAAGGGCAGCTAACGAGAGGAACGCTTTTCCTTCGTTCCTCTTGCTCGCGCCTTCGATACTTTTTCACGCCCCGCGGAACGTGACGGGCTTCTCTAACGCCTTTTCGAGCTTCTCTCTCTCTCTTTACTTCTCCCTCGTTTTGCCGGCCCTCTCGGAAACCGCATTTCCTCTTCCTCTTCCTCGCTGAGGACCACGAAAGGGAAGCGGTCTAAGGTAACGGACCTCTCGAGGAATCGAGCGTGTTTCGTTTGAAATGGCCGAAGGATCGTGGCGGGTGCTCGAGGGTGGAAAGAGTCGATCCCAGAGTGTGGGAGAAAATAGCGCGATCGTTACGTCCGGAATAAGGTGTCCGCGATGGGCTCTCTCTAGTACCTTCTGAAGTCGGCAACTCTCGACGCATCCACCAGCCCATTCTATTTCCTTCACTCCTTCTTCCTCACTCTTCGTTCGTGTCTTCGGTACTTAAGCTCGCGCGTTGTCGTCCCGATTCGGTCAGCCGTTTGTTCGCAATTCGAGATACGCCCGAACACTTTTTACGAGCTTAATTGTCTGAATCAGTTTCTTTGCGGTTGTCTTTAAAAATCGGGAAAACTCCATTAAGGAGGTGCGAAGGCGCGTGCCTTCCGTAGAAATTCTCGATGGTTCCGTTAACATCTGCTGGAAATGAGAAGAGGCTTTTAATTTATGCAAAGTTTCGCACCGCTACAACCGAGGAGTCAGCCGAGGATGAGGATTCTAGTAAAATACGGTCAGAGTGGGGGTGGTCGGGTGGAAAACTAAAAGTTGGACTCTTCGAGATGGAAATCCGAGTCGTTTTTTCTCGTTGGTTCTCCCTCCTGTTCGCTCTTCGCTTTTGGCGAGGAATCTCGCTTACATTTTATTATCCCCGTGGATTTTCTCGAGTGGAAGGAAAGACGGAAAATCGACGCGGAGGAGCTAGCGAGAGTGGGGGGCCGGGGGCGATCGACTCACAGTTTTACGATCGAGCGCGTCGCATTAGCAGACAGTCATAACACGGGGTCGAGGCGCGACCTGCTGCTTCACCCGGTAACTCGGAAGCTTAAGTGCACCCCATTGGCCTCGTCGGGGGTGGCCAAGGGGACGCTCGCTGACTTTTAAGGCTGCCGCGAGCCTAGCGCGGTAGGGAGAGAAAAAAAGCCACCCTGGAAATCCGATCGTAACGAGAGAGCTCAGCGTTAAACCGATCGGATAACGTCGCGAAGCAAAATGCCGAAGGAAGGAGCACGGGCGCGCGCCCGACGTAAAGCTTCGAATCGGCGGGTGTAACTAAAATGACGTTACGATTGCGGTTGCCCTCGTATTACTACGAGAGATGCAGTTCTGTTACGACGGCCCTCGTAACTCTTTCGAAGTTTCGAGGATCGTCCCGGAATTACGGGCACGTTCGTGGTAACGCGAATAGGCAATTGGAAGCGCGTTGCGAGATGTACCGCAGCAGAATTATTCGGATCAACGCGATCATCGTTCCATTCGTCGAGTTTCATCTCACGGTCCACATTCACGAATTATTTGGGATTTCGGATCCCGTATCTTCCGGCGAAATTATCGGAGTAAAGCAGGCTGGGCTAAAATGGCTAATGGTGCTCACCCCCCGATGAAGCTAGGTTAGGTCTGATACGGTATTGTTATTGTCATCGTCATTGTTGCGGATTCTCTTTGAGCCCTCTCACATCCTGCGACGACAATCGCACGCACTTACGTTTTCGCAATTACGGCGTCACGCGATCCCCGCCAATTGCCGGTGACAATGACCGTTCTCGGGTCGGCGACCATTATCAAACGCGTTTGTACCGTATTAGCAATCAATTAGAAGTCATAATGGCGGCCCGAACGCGCTCGTGGGGTCGGGCATCGGGACGCTGTAAAGCGACGCATTACAACGAGCGATAGAGGTGTGCAGAGCCCTCCGATGGCGTGCGCGAGAATGCATCGTGCGGAGGGTACGGTTTTGTTTCGCCCGGACTGCTGACAAATATTCCATTTCCTGTAGATCGAGTCCGAACAAAACTTGGATCCTCCACGAGACATGGTAAAAAAATCTGCGAGAACTCTGATATTTTGAGAAACCTGGAAACATTTAGTACGCTCCTGTCTATTTTTACACTGTCAAGAAGTAGCGGGTCACGCCAAAAGTAAGTGAATTTCAACTCCAATCCATTTCCAGGGAACAAAATCGTACCTCCAGGTGCAATAAGAAACAAGCTTCCTCTCGAACTTTCTATATGAAAAATCGCAGTCCTTAACTCGTAATAACGTGATCGGTGATGTCGTACGATTCTCGAACCCTTGAAAGGGATCGATAGCAGGACGCCCATGAGTATTGAAAACACGGAGCAACGAGAAGGAACAGCATGCGCGTATTCGGAGCGTCATGGACGTCCCTTGAAACGTCGGGGGAGCTTGACAAAAGCGGAGCGCCCCAGCGGCCCGCTTTTTCTTGTCGCGCGCCGGCCGCGGGGTCGGGCCACGGACAATTACACGCACTTACGTGCGCCGCGGCGCATCATTGGAAGCGCGATACGATGACGAAGGGGGGGTCTGATCGAACGACAATGGACGATCTTGGTACGACGGTGGCGGCGGAGCTTTCAATTGCATTTGCAGCGGGTGCCGCGCGCGAGATCGGACGGGAAAGTTGCCGTACTAAACGTGCCGCGAGCGGACCGAACTGGGGCAAACCTGGACAGAGGGAGAGGGAGAAAGAGAGAGAGAGAGAGAAAAGCAGCGGTGGCCGCGAGGGGTGCGAGAAGCGGAAGGGGCTTGAGGATGCTGCAGGGGTTACGGGGTGTCAGGAGGGTGGTAGGAGGTAGTCCCGAACGAAACTGGAACAGAACCATGTGACGTTTTGCAAAATCCGCTCGATTCCGTGCGAACGCAGCACCGGGAGCGCCATCGAGAGGGGTGGAAAGGATGCAGAGCCTGCTGCTACTCGCCCCTACTCTCGCTCGCTCCATCGTATTAGCGATTTATGCGGCACGTGCGTTTTGAAAGCCATCCGTAATCGGTTAACCGCCGCATCTGATCGCGTCGATACCGATCATGATTCCCGCGGGGTAAGTGCGCGGACAATGACGCTCGCTCGAATCGGATTAGACGTTGATACTCGATGGAACGGGACGCGAAAGGATTATGAGGAAGAAAATGGAGCAGACGCCTCGATGGCGTCATCGTGAGTATGCTCGTACGACGAGCGGTAGTTTTGCTCATAGAAGTGCATTTTTCGGAGAAGGATAACATTTCAGACGAGTTGAGAATTTTTTCGAAAGTTCAGAATATTCGGCTACGGCTCGTGCCAACACCGGCCCCGTGTATAGGGCACGGCCCTTTTCCTCGGCATCGCTATTTATCTCTATTTATTTCTCGCTCTCCCCTCTATTTGGCCGTGGGTAACTCGCGGCCATATATCTATATGTGTATTTCGTATCGGTAATTGAGTTTCGCAGGGAGTTCGAGAACCGATATCGTGCCATCGATATATCTCGTTTTGCTGACACGCTGGGGCCGCTATTTTCGAAGGTCAAATCTATCTGCTCCCACTCCTCCCTCTCTTTTACGCCGAATCCCGGTGTTCTCGTCTCTCGTAACGTTCGATCAATTGGAGAAAAGATCGCGACACGCAATCACATATATCGCGAGGAATGGAAACGCCGAAAATAACCAATCGACCGCCTCCTTGATTCCTCTTTGCGAGGGAGACAACGCGGGGATCTACCACCTCAAGAATGCTCGTTTTTCGAAATAAGAGGGCACCCTGGAATTGGCCCGGATAGAATACGGCATTACAAGTATTACAGGTGACGACCCCGTTACAGACTCCTTCGTCGAAAGGGGAAAAGGATCGCACGTGAGCGCACGGAAAATTTCCGTGGCACACATTTACGAGGCCACTTGGAGTTCTAATTTTTCGTACCCTCCGGAACCTACGTATTATCTCTTAAATTACACTCTGGAGAATTGGCGGTGAGTGGAAAGCCGGGACGTTAATAAAAACGATCGAATCTCATCGACGGGGCAGGCTGTGTTTGTTGCGCCCAATTTGGGGAATATGATTCTACGTCACGAGGTTGCTGGTCTGCGGTCTGCGGTGGAGAGCGTTTAACGACGTGTAATAATACGCCATTTCGGTGGCAGAGAGTCGCAATTACGGGACACTTCGAGGTACAAGAGTAAACTCCGCGGTGCGACGACGCCCAGTATCTTACCTGCCGATCCGAGTCGAACAATTAGCCCGAAGTTTATTCTTGTACTTTGGAACTCCATAATTCGCGACGCAGCTACCTAAGTGGTACATTAGGAAGCGGGCCGATATTTATCTCGACCGCGGGGGCAATTATCGCGATAAAGGGCGAATTCGTTCCCGAGTAAATTATACGGCGGTAGGAAATCGTGAAGTGGGAGGAAGAAATTGTGGAAGCCGCAAGCTTCCAGAGGACGGAGAGGGGGAAGCGGACTACCTATAAATCTCACTCCACTTTTGGTATCGAATCCCGATGCGTTCGCCAAGGAGAACGTAATGCTCCCAAGGTGACCAAGATCGGCGACATTAATTCAATAAGAGACACGATACGAGGAGGAGACGCGAGAGGATCACTCGAGCGAAGTAATTTCGCCATTCTTCCCAATTTTCTCGAGAGCCATCGACGAGTGCGCGTGCGCGCGCGTAAGATACAAGGCCCGACGGGACAGTCGCGATTAGAGTGATTTACTTACTACGAAAAACACTTACTCCACTTCGGTGGACCCCGTTGCTTTTGCTCCCGGTTAAAGCTCGTCGAGAAAAAGCAAATCCTTTCATCGTAAATTCTGCGTCGTCTTATCGTCCCCTTCTCTCCTCACCCTTTCTGTGAAATTCCACCTCGAACGAGGGGACAACGCGGGTGAATGTAAAAGCACGAGTCGACAGGGCGCGAAGATCGGGAGGGAATCGGGTGGCCTCCTCCGTCGGATCCGCCATCGTGGCCTATGCAAATCGTCGGAGTTCATCGTCTTTCGGCATGTCGTGGGAAGATGGCATCTCCCGGCGGGCCGAGTGCGAACGATCGATGCAGGTCGTTGTAACCGGTGGTGGAGGAGGCGGTGGCGGCGGCGGCAGCGGTCGGACACATTCGTGCGGAGCCGAACGACCTTCTCTCATGGCACGTTGCACCCATTCGCGTCCGCCAGCTGACTCATGGAATTCCACCAAGTGTCCATAGCTCGTCACATGGGCCGTGTCGACGTCGCCGTCGCCGTCGGCGTTGTCGTCGTCTCCTTCACCACCCCCGACTTCTCTCGGTGGTCGCGCGTCTTAAGTGTCTACCGCAAACATCCCTTACAACCCTCTCCTTCCAACCCTCCCTGACCTCCTTCCTCTTTCTCTCCGGTTTCTTCGCCTCCTCGTCGGAGTTCGTCACCGACTCGTTTTCCATCCTCCCCTCTCGCGTCGTTCACGACTCCACGCAATTATCCTCGCCTTTCGTACCGTCCGCTTTAATCGCCCATGCATCGCACGGCCTCACAGCGACGCCGGCCGCACGTCCACCTCATTCTCCTTTTCCTCCTCTCGCAACTCTCAGTCCTCTCGTCGCGATATACCTGCACGCGCCGGCGCGATGCCCACCACGTCGCGAAATGGAGTTTCGAGAGAGGATTCTCTCGTGGCGATACGCGCCGTGGTGGGACAGTCGCAGAGTTTGTTTTTACGTGGGCGCAGCTTCGTGGACGACGTATAAAATAAACGAGGAAATAAACATTGCCGCGAAACACGAGCTATCGGCGGCGCGGGCCGTTCCAACCGATCGTTTCACGATATAATCGAACGAGGCGAGCGCGATCGTGAGGTACGGGGCTCACGATCGGGAGAGGGGGATTTCTCTTCTCGTTTTTGTTGTTGTTGCTTTTTTTGTTCGTGAAATCTACCTGTCCCGTGGCGCAAGGGTGAGCCGTGCCCGGCTGGCATTATTTCGAAAAATACGTCGACGCGAATGCGATTAAAGTCGTTCATCGTGGTGGACCCCCTTTACCCCGCTCAACGACCCGCGCCTCCATTGGAGAACATTTTCACAGGGGAGCCGATCGAACGTAGAGGAGAGAAAAAAAGGATTCCGGGAGGCAGCTCGAATGTCGCAACGTGCGTGTGCCAGCTGCATTCGAAGCGGGTCGCCACGTTCGTATATCGTCGATAGGCTCGATGTCCAATCGAACACGAGGCGGAGGAAGAGGAGCAGGAGGCGGAGGAGGGTAACGCAGGAGCGCGCACACGTCGCATGTCTCCTCCTCTTCCGCCACTTGTGCAACACACGGTAACACTTCCGCTTTTAGTGTTCCCCTCGCCTCGTGCCCTTTCGAAATTTCTCCTCCTCCCTTCTTCATTGGTACTCCCTCGTCCAACTTTTCCCTCCGTATTTGTCCGTCCGCCTCTTCACCGTGCAGGAATTCATCGTTCTCGCGAGGGGGTGATGCAGCAATCGAATAACGGGGATGAAAGAAGAACGTAGAGATGAGCGCAGGGATAACGAGAAGGCTTCGACGCGCGCGCGAATAGTAGCAGATGGAAGCGGACAAGGCGGAATGGGGTGGGAAGAGGAGGTGGAAGCGAAGGTGTTCTCCGATAAAGGCGCCTCTTCTCTCGAGGAGGAGGAAGCAGATACTCGAAGATAGAAGCTCGCCCGCGGCCACCCTCAAGCGGCCCCCAAAAGTGCCACGTAAAACTTTAAATCTCGTATCTCGCTCGCGCCTACCTCGCGCCTACCGCGCCCTTAAATGTTTTATCTCCACGCTCTCTCTCATCCTCTCTCATCCTCTCTCCCCGTCGTTCCGCGTTTCACGGTATCGTCTACTTCCCTCGTTCCACTTTTCCACTCCTCCGCCACTTTTCCACTCCGGCACTCTGCGTAACTCATACACCCCCTGCCACCCTTCTTCGCGACGACCAAAGTTCATAAACATTGCACTGTCTTAATGTCCCCCCGATAACCACTTTCCCCGCGTCCTCTAGTACCCTACTCGAACCGCCGAGCTACAACGAGGACCCTCATTACGAAGAGACTTTCACGAAGAGATGAAGTTGGGCGATATAGCTTTGTCCCTTGGGTGGAGACTTTTTGGAGGTGACGTTAAGTCGTGGAACTGGCTAATCGATCCTGCCCTACATTTTCTCATCCCTTCTCCCTGGATTTCCGTTTTCTCTGCTAACGGACTCGCGAGCAGTTCATGGGTGGTACACACTCTGGGCGGACAAACCGGACCCTGTTATTGCGAGGCGAAGTGTGCGCCACCCGTTATCATGTTTATTTCCACGTTTGCGTAATTTATTCCCTTTGGGCTGCTTCACCGGCCTCATACACCCGACACCGATTAATACGCGGGGCAGTACCGGCGGCGGCGAGCCCGATGCCGGTGGTGGTGGTGGTGGTTGGTGGTGGTGGAGACGATAGAGCTACGGCGCGCGCGATTTCATGCTATGCAAATGTATTCATAACGGGGCCGAGCTTTCTAATAAGAAGAGCATTCTAAGCCGGAATAATTACATCCAAATTGTATACGATCGATTCCCGGTGCCCGGCACGGGAATCGAGGAATTATTTCGCCGTTAGACGAGCGCTCACGATGGAATGATGGAATGGCTTCGGTTAGGCACGAGAGGAGGAGGATCGGAATGGAAACAAGGGTGAGAGATGGAGGGAGAGGAAACGGAAAAATGGAGTGGAGTAAAAAGCTCCGGGCACCCTCTCCTCCTTGTACTTTTGAGCTCCTTCGAGAGGGGAGAGACAGGGAGAGCGACGGGCTATTTACAAGCATTTCGTGCCTTCGTTTTAGGCATTATTTCTGGCATATTCCAGCGCGATAAATTCCCGGAAACTTACCGCGCGGCGGCCAACGCTCCTTCCCGACTTGGCAGCCTCGCCAACGTACACGAATGCGCGCACATAGGAGTATCTGGCTTAGTGGGAGCGCGGGAGAGTTAAATGAAAAGACGAAACAGGGCAAATCAGAAGGAGAGAGAGAGAGAGAGAGAGAGAGAGAGAGAGAGAGAGAGAGGGAGAGAGAGAGAAGGTAGAAGCCCCATTTTGCAAGAGCGACGATTCTTTTACCCTAAGTAGATAATACCTTACATCCTGGAAACCTGATTGCCCCTAGTCTCGCTCGAGGAGTCGAAAAGGAGGAAGGAAGCGAGCGGAGCTGCTAGCCAGGCGAGAGGGTAACCAGACAGAGGGAGGAGGGGGTGGAAGGAGGGATAAAGAGGTGAAGAGGCGGAGAAGAAAGAGGTAAGAGGTAAGAAGTGGCGCGGATAAAACGCGGGGGAAAAAGGGTGGCCGCGCACGGGGCGTAGAGAACAACGACAGTGTTAGCCCGAGCGATAAACTCCGTCGGAGCGATCCTCGGGGAAATAAAGTTCCAGAATGGCGGACCGAGGAGCGAGCAGCTCCATCTTGAACCGTTGCGGTCTTCTTCGTCGTCCTTTACCTCCACCTCCACCACATCGTCGCCGACTTGCCGCCCCCGCTTGACCTCCGCACCAGAAGGCGCACGACGACCAAACCCCGTCTCACTCTCGCGAGCTCCCCGAGCGCGTCGTCTCCTTTATTTCTCCTCTCGATTACGCTACGAGACGCGCGCGCGTCCTTCGCGACTCTCACGACGCTCGTCGACTACTTTGCATGGACGAGCGGAGAACGAGCGTGTACGGTGAGAGCGGTGGAATTTTTCCGTCGGGGCCTTACCACGGCGATCACCAAAGTTTTCCACGACTTTTCGGCGAACGACGAGATGTCTGCCGTATTATTTCGCGCTGTTATACCCGCCGTAATTGTACGTCACGCTGGTGGCATACTTCGTGGGTCGCCTGGGGCGCCTCCCGCGGGAGCAGCTCTTCGCGAAAGTCCATTTCACTTTGGATTTGCCGCGCCAAATTGTTAATTGCACCGCGTTTCTAATATCGAGGGGCCTGGGTTCGTTAGTACGGGGAATTACTAGGGAGAGGACTCCCTCATAGACGTTCCTAATATCGCGGCCTTCCTTCGTTCCTTCGAGAATAGTCGGGATCGTAAAAGGGGATCGAGGGTGGAGACGAGGTTACCGGAATATCTCGTAGAATCTGACGAATTGTTCCACTGGTCCCGCTCGTTTCCTGGTTTTCGTCGGTTTGCTCGCGAGCTTTTTCTACGTCCCGTGAGGGATGTACGATTAAAAGAAAATGACCTGGTAGCGAATACGATTTTCTGCGGGAGATATCGATACCAGGACTTCCTGGATCTTCTCACGATCGATCGTCGATGAAAGACTCCGACGCGATGCAGCACCGTTCCCCTCTCTTCTTTTCTTTCGTTCTTTTCTCTGTCTACATTCATTCTATCCGGATTCTCGTCTGAGATTTCCATTCTGAACCTACGGGGCACCCCTCCATAAAGTAAAACAGAAGGGATATCGAATGTCGTGGATGGCATGGGATGTTATTTACCTCGGATGATTGTTCCACTATTTTAAGAAGCATTGAATTCTTTGCTGGATCCCTCGGCCTCGCGCTCCTCCACAATGGGATGCCATTCGCATTTCGTACAATGGGGCTTGTTCTTCGGATACTAATAGCCCCCTGCTTTCTACGAGGGTATTAGGAAGTGAATGCTTTTTCCTAACTTTCCCAATCGGACCCCGTGACGCAGACTTCTTTGGCGGAAGTCACAATTTTTCGTGCAAAGAGTTCGATGCGCGTATACGCGTACGTTTCGGAATCGTACTTTTACGAGCACGATGCCAACTAAATCTTTTACGTTAAAACGTGCGATTGGGGACGGGAAACATTGCGTGAAGGATTCGACCGTTCGCGAGTAATCACGAGGGAATGATCGAAACGGTATAATGTTTGCTCGATTCCTTTTTACACCTTGGTAAGCGTTCCGTTCAGCGACGTGAGAGAAATTCTTAGGTAAGAAGGGTTCGACCCAAGGTCCCCCACCGCGTAATATAAAATGAGTGGAAAAGATCTAAAGTCAGCGAACCGAACGAAACGGCATTCGCCCGAGAGATTTGTCCCGCCGATTTTACGCAGATCAATACGCGCCCTAAGAAAGTGGTCGACGGATCGGCACTTTCAATTTTCCTAAAGGCTGGGTAATATTCTTTACGGTTTTCGCGATACACGGTGTGCGTGCGCGCTACATCTTACATATATTCATGCGGCCACTTATCCTAACGGAAAATGCGATTAGAAATATTAGCTAACTTTCTCGGACTTATTCGCGCGTGCACGCGCGCGCGCGAGTGTATCGGAAGTCTCGCACATTCCAGGGCACATCGTATTTCACGGTGAAATATGAGCAGCCTATAGACATTTCTGCACCCTACGTACTAAAATTATAATAATGGTAGGCGGCGGGTTGGCGTGCGAGATTTTACCAGCTATTATCGGCGCGAGCCTATCCACCGAGCACCAGGATCCAACGGCAAAACTCTTTGATTTAATATCGGGACAAAAGCTGACATCCATTATCCTTGCTCGGAGTTTAATTACCCGTAATTGCGGCGCGGCATTAAATTAATACTCCTCATTATGTCCCGCGTAATTGAGGGCCTTTTTTACCGAATGCGTTATTGTGCAGTAGTTAAAACGTGACTCATTACACAATCGTCACGGCCTCACCCTTCGTAGTTCTCCGCCCTTCTTCCCCCTCCTCCCTTCCAATCCTCTGTGCCACGCAGCGATCCCACTTCGGTTCTACCTCCCTCATTCCACCCCTTTCCACCCCCTGGATCCGCGTGTCGGCGCAGGCAGTCCAGTGGGACTCGCAGTATATCACACCGAGGGACTTGTGTATAATTCATTCGAACTGTGTGTAGAACCTACGACGTTGCCTCGCTTTTACGAGTCGTAATAAAAACAAAATGAAATGCACCGGGGGGTCACGATATCCCGACGTTTGCATAAGGCGACGAGAGGTTGGGAGAGGAACGGGCGCTAAATAAATCGCCCTGATTTCACCAGACCGTGAGCTCCGAGATTCTCGGCCCTGAACGCACCTGAATGTAGGGAAATAATGCCGAGGAGCGAGATCAATTTTTAAACTGCCCCGTATACGTGGGGACCTTTCATGCTTTTCACGTTCCTCTTTACGGAGGGCAAGCGCGGGTAGAGAATAACCGGGAGAATATCTCCTACTGGGATTGGAGATATGCTCGGATAACGAATAGATATTGGCGGTGTAAACGCATTAAGAAGCGAGGGAAGAGGATCATTTGTTGGAGATTGAAGGATAGGGATATCGCTATTCCATGCCAAATGGAGCACTTGTTGGAGTTAGGGTGTTTGACTTCTACCGAAATTTAGATGCGTCAGTGTACATAGGATTTTTTGGACTACCGCCAAATGGATCTATCGAAATTTCGAAGCGTAACAGTGTTACTTGCAAATATTTGAGTTATTGTTTTTTCTTTTTTTTTTGTTTTCCTTTTTCCATGAAATCCCATATACCTCGCGGTGAAGCTTTAAAAAAGCTTTCTGTGTACCGGCAAACTCGATTTCGTGTAAACGCGAGTGCTTGTGTGAGAGAACGTTCCCCATTCTCTGCAATCGTCCTTTCTAAAAGTAATGAGTGCCCTCGATGAGAATATCGGCGATATTTTTGCGGGTTATCTTCGTCGCATGTAAGAATTTCGAAAATATTCTCTATGCCGCGAAAGTGGACAAATTTGAGGGTGGATGCGAACGAAAAATTTATCGTCGCGCGCGCTTAAGGCGGGCACCCTTCCGCGTCACATTTTCATTGATCCCCCTCGAGTGAGATGCGCTTCATACGCGCTGCATACATTTACTTGCTGATTTAAAGGCGACGAGACGACAAACCCCCGACCCTGGTGTACAAATCGCAGCGATTTATTTCGCAGCTCCGATAACTCATCGGACGTACTCGGAACCGGATAATGGGAGGAAATTTCCTCGGAGGAACTTGTTTGTCAGAAGAGATTCTCTCATGTAACCGAGAGATGAGGTATACGAGGACCTTACAATTGTGAATATTCACGCTGCGCGAACGCCGATTTTTACACAAATTTATGATTTCTCAAAACCTGGCGATCTTTGTCTTCCAAAAAAGTAACACTAAAGATATGTCGCCTTGTGACGGTGTAGCAATCTTCACGAGCAGGAGGCCAAATGCAACCGGCAGTAATTTATGTATCTAAGGCAGGCTTAGCGGAGACTACTCCTCGCCTAAATCAGAATTACCATTCTCGTATGGTGGCCTTCGCCGAGAGAAAGTTTATGAACCCCCTTCCTGGTTTAGAGAGGGTTTCAGCCTCGATTCATTTTCTCCTGAGCACGGCAACATGCTCGGCAGGGTGGAGTGGATGCGAGACGAGAGATGCACACCGCTCGTTGGAATATTCAAAAGCTTGCACCGTGGCGCGACGATAGGACGAGACGATTTATTGAAACCCTTCTAACGCAATCTTTAGAGGATGCTAGTGGAGGTGGATCCACTCGGATCCTCCCTCGTCGGTGTATTTTCTTCAGGGCGCCTTATGCTATATCCTTATCAATCACTGTCCCTCTCTCCCTCGCCATTCTCTTTCTCTTCTTTCTCTCCCCGCGTCCCACGTTCTTCTCTATCCCCCATAAAGAAACGTCCGGACGAGGAGGACGCGTTATCCTTAGTTATGTGTCGTGAGGGATCCTTGCTTACCATTCTATTCGAAGGATGAGGTAAATTCGACAGGCTTTAAGATCGGACAAGCGCGAAGGGATAACGGATAGAGGCGAGGGAGAGAAAAAGTAGTTGGTGCCTGCCGCTTGCCAGACGGCGAGTGTCACGTCGAAGAAAGCTGTCCAACGTTTGTCTCCCGCTCCCAGTGACTTCGATCCTTCAAATAAAATACGACCGTTTATCGGAGAGAATCTCAAAGATGAAATTCGAGGATTTTTCTAATTTCTTCTCGCTAATGCACGCGTCGAATGCATCGTTGAGCTGGAAGATGACACGATAATTTGCATAGTGGTAGGGCGAAAATCGGGTTTAATAAAGCAGCTGAATTAAGTCTCTGCTCTCCCAGGTCGTATACCGAGTTCGATCGTTATTGGCGGATTAATGCTTCGTTACAAGCTTATTATCCACTCGTTCTAATTAAATGGAATTAACTCAGTGAAGTGTACCCATGAAATTTCCTGGTAATGGTCCCCTGATGATCATACCGCCGCGCCCTTCGTTAGCCGATGCCGCATGTACATGCGATGACGTAACCAATCGCGTACTGTCCGAGTACTTTTCTCGCTATCGTGCGTCAATAATTTTAACTTCCAGTCTTATCCGACTTGAGGGAGTGCCCTGTGCCTGACTGAAGTCTTTAGTGAAATGTTCATGTTCCCTGTAATACGGATCAATGAGAGAAATATATAATAATTAATCGTAATTAACTATGCAACGTACGGGAATATTACGTTTGCTGGTGTCGATTACGACGATTCGTGACGGAGTTCGTTAAATATTGAGGCATTGATTCGAAGCGAGTCCGTGGGTTGGTACAGGCGATTAGTGGGAATTTCAAAACGGCATGGATAATCGGCAACGATGTTTCGAAAGAGTATCTCTAGGGACGGGGGCTGAATGGACGAATGGAAAAAGCAGCGGTATTTTAATTATTCCGAGCCAATTATACGGATGTAACATGCTTTTTGTTGCGAGTAGTAGGAATAATTGGCACGTGAATGGCGCGGAATTAAAATTTTCCCTCTCCCTGCGAATTAATGCCATAGGTGTAGCCATTTGATCAACACCGTCGTTACATTTAGTTACCACTGTTAAATATTAAAAGTTTAGCTCTCACCGTGAATTAATGCCATAGGTAGGGCTGTTTGATTAACAACCTCGTTACATTTAGTCACCATTGGTAAATATTAGACTGCGCATGTCAATTGTAGAAACGACGGGTGCGATTTTATCTATATTTCGTTACTTCGTTTATCATCGTAGCCGCAAGAGAAAGTTTTCGAGTCGTACCTATAAGAGTCAGTATCTATGTGCACCGACGAACTAGATCGATAAAAAGTTCCAAGAGACGCCGCGAAGAATGTTCTATTTATAATTATCAGGGAGGACAGTGGAAGAAAAATATTCCGACGCTCTAATTAACGCGGACAATTATTAACGTACCGCTCTGACAAGCTGGCAAAATACGATCCTTCAATTATTCTCCCCGTTGACAAACCGACGTCGCGCTGTTCCGCATGTAAAAGAGCCACCCGCCCGATAAATTACGTCGTAATAAACGACGCTGTAAAGTTTATGTTAAAATTTGCATCGCTGTCAGAACGGCACTACGGTAATAACTGGAACGAGGATCCTCGAAACGCGCCGGCCTCCTCTCGTGCTTAGGCTCTCTCGTCCGTCTCGATAAACTCATCGGCGCCTAAACGTGCCTGACGGTTCGGGAATTTCGACAAATTGGGTCGTGCCGATAGTGCTAAAATGTAAGATTTATAAGCCGAGCGATAGTGAGAGTAGGCAGCAGCGGTGGGAGACGAGGAGAACACAGAGCGTGCGTGGAAGAGTGAGAACGGCAGTGCGGAGTGCGCGCGCTAATCCACGACTTTAATTATTCAGGCTCGTTCGAAGGGGTACAACGCGTCCCTGCCGGCAAGGAGGTAGAGATAATTAGCGCAAGACTAACGGGAACTTGGAATTGTCTTGGTGCGTCATACCACCCATGTAGGTCGTCGTCCCACGCGAAACGTACACGAAATATGCTTAAGTCAATTCGGACGTAATGAGCGATCGGGAGTAATTTCCATGACGATGAGAAATAAGGCTGTTGGATGGGTCGTACGGTTAGTCGATACGCTCGCTCATTCGTCCTCCTCGCTTTCGCTCGTGTTCTCCCACTGATGGATCCGGCGATGGTCCTAATGCTGCCGAGCTAACTGCGAAATTGAATCCGACCGATCGCGAACCAATATCTACCGATGCAAATTTCGCCCCCGGATTGCGTACGAGGGATTCCTAGGACGTTGCCCGCGGATTGGGAGGCGTCACGCGAACCCGGAAAACGTCCACTCGCGCAGTCGCGCGCGCGTTAGGCGTCGCGTTAATCCCGACAACGTTAATGCTACGACAATCTTCCGTCAAATAACTATTCACTAATACTCCGATCCCGAAATTCGCGCGAAATCGTCCGTTATCGAAACACGCCCGTACTCGTTATTTCACGATCATTCCTGCCGAAATTAGCCCGCGCTCGGCTAACGTTATAAGCGATCCTCGGGTTAGGGCCTGGATCGTAACGATGAGTCTCGCCATTTTCCGGAACATCGCGGATTACTCGATTTAAAATGGTTCAGTTAACATGATTATCCGCGGTCGGCGTCCGAATGTTAATCGACCCCCTTTTCCCGTTTCCGGGCTTTCACTCTTTCTGCCGGCGCGGCGAACCCTCCCCATCGGTGCTTCCGTCACCCCAGGAGAACGTAGCCTCGCGTCGCGAATAAAGCCCTGTAAATTTCACGTTTAATTCGAACAGTGACTGCCTGTAATAGCCTGCGAATGTCATTAAGCGAATTGCCCTAGTAAGGTTCGTTGGCATTGCGATCGAATCAGCGCAATCAATTTATTTCCGGTGCCGTGCCTCCGCTGCCGCTGGCGCGATCGACTCCTACTTTCGCGCGCGCGCGCGTGCTCGCGTACATTAAAGCGCGCTCTAAACATCGTCAATCCACGTTGATGTCGCGAGGCCGACATCATTCTAACGGGATTAGCGCGGTGACGAGGGGATGACGAAGAATAAGAAGAGAGAGAAGGAGAGAGAGAGAGGGTGATAGAGGAAGGTAAAGCCTGATATCATCGAAGTCGAGATCGAAGGACCGCTCGACCGTCCGGAAAATCTAGCACGTCTAGCCTTCTCTCTTTCTCTGCCGCTCTTCCTCTCTCTCCCTCCCTCTCTCAATTTCTCGCTTCTCTCGTCTTACCTCAAGGTAAGAGGTAGGTACGTAACGAGCATACCGCCACCCTTATTCTATTCGTCGGGGGCCCCCCCGTCGTAATAACGAGGTGGCCGTCATCAATTTCAATCTCGGGGACACGTCTTTCGACGTTCTTAAACCGTAACTTCTCCTGACGGAGTTTTCAGGTTCGCCTCATGGATCCTGGAGAAGGAAGGATAGGTGTGGAGAAAAGGGAGTAGAACACTCTCCAGACGAGGAGGATCGCTCGACCACCCCAATGCTCTTCTCATTCGCCCTCTCTTCTACTCACCTCTCCTCTCTTAACCTCTCTTACGCTTCGACCCCTCCGCGTTACGCCTCGGAACTTACCGGGGGGAACGTTGTTAGGGTGAACGAGATAATATCCGTGGTAACGCGCAAAGAGCAACGAGCGTGGCTAGGCGAGCAATCAGGATACGACTTGACTCTCTCTCTCTCTCTCTCTCTTTCACTCTGTCCCTCCATCTCTTTCATTCCTCCATCTCTGCCCTCTTCTGCGGCACCCCTCGACGAATTAATTGACGTCTCGTTTGTCGTTCGGTCGATTCATAATCCGCAATCTTTTCGCGATAAATTCTCCCGTCGCGACGCCGACGAGGACGCCTCCTCTCCACCGTGCACGAAGACGGATCCCCTGTCGTTCCATCGCACACCCCCGACATAATCCGCTCGCCTTTTCGACCTCGCCTCGCTCCCTTTCGCTTCACCCCTTCTCCCCTTCCTCCCGAAAGACATTCGAAAGTTCGACGTACCGTCGCGGGGCTCGTAAAAGGGCGGGCACGAGATTCTAAAATATTCGCGCTAATGGCGCGCCGCAGGGGATGGGAAGTGGCACGGGGGTGAGCGTAATTCAAGACAGGATATCCACCACGCCCACTGCTAATTGACGTCTTACTCGTGTTCCATTCCGCTCGGTGATTCGCAGCTTTCCCCGGCGAATCCTTCAGGAAGCGTCTCCCAGATACATCTCTCGTTCCCTCTCTTCCGCCTCACGGAGGAACGAGCGCCTCCTTTTACGTACCACCGCGAACAACCTCCTACCTACCACCCCACGAAGGGTGAAACCCATGATATTCGTGTTCACACGCAAAACATCGAGGGACGCAGCAATTAAGTCACGATGACTCGTACACTGCCACACCTCGGGGGGTTAATAGATATCTAATTTGTTTCCCGTTCGACATACAGTTCCCTTACGGTTAGGGCTGGGAAGAATGGTCCGAGACAAAAGCCGGCGGGGGTGGAGCGGACGACGGTAGGACTCTAGGGGTTGGGAAGAGCGTAAACGCGCGTTGCGTGTGCGTGTTCTCGCGGCCTATCGTGGCACGAGGGAAAAGGCGTGAGAATGACGGAGGCCGAAAGGAGGGACGGTAGAGAGAAGAGAGACGGAGATAGAGATAGAGAGGGATGATAGAGAGAAGGGAAGAGAAACAGAGGGACTGTCAACATACCGCCGTTCGTAATTTCCTGACGTCGTTGCTTGGCCAGAAGGGCAAAACGCGGCTGAGGGCCATAGAACTGGGGCGGCCTCGTAAAATTAACGTAACTACCACGACATAGAAGCTCCCGCGAAGTACTTCACTTTCTTGCCCTCTCTGTCTCCCTCTAGCTCGCTCTCACTCTCGCGTTTTGCGCTGCCACGCGATGCGACGTGTCTACTCCATGATCAATGGCGCGTCACGATGCCGGGATGAGAGCTCGCCCACTCGTAATACAAGGAAAATTTATAGTGACCTCACCCTCCCGCCAACCGGCAACCCCCGAACCATCTCGCCCAAACCACTCTTGGCCGTAGCACCCTACGGCATTGTCGGTTACTCGCGACAGAGCGGCCCAAGTTTTCGCATTATCGCGTGGGAAATTATGCGACGTGAGGTAAGAGGATGAGGTGGAGGTAAGGTCGTGTAAAATCGTTGCACGAAGGGACTCGTAATGGAAGACTCAGGCTGTCTCCTCTTCCTTGACTGTGCGTCGCGATGGATAGAGACGCATGGCCGGACGAGGAGATCGCACGGGATAAACGTGAAAAACGATCCTGCCTATCGGATAGAACGCACGATGGTACGCAACGTCACTCTCTATCTTCCTTCCTGACGGTAGAAAAAAGCCACGGAATTAAATGCAACCCCCTACAGGCAGTATTATTAACTGGCAGTGGCGCGATCGTGCGAGTGATGTCCGATTATTAGAGAATAGCGTTGTGATCAATGACGCGTCGTGAGCATGGGGGTGCAAGGACGAGGGACGAAGGTTGTGTACGAGGTGGGAGACACGGGGGCTTATTTGCTCGTAATACGAGAGAAATTTACGGCCGGCCTCGCGGGTCCCTATCGCGAACGGGAAAATCTGTGAAATATTTACGTAATCGTCGGGAATTATGTCGGAATAAATTTAGATAAGGATCGTCCAGGTACCGCCCATGGTAAGTGGAACGTAGTTTCCGATGTCGTAGCTCGCCCGGTGATCGAGCGTGACGTCGTCGTCGTCTAGCTGCGAATTCCACGGAAATATTAAACACGACTGCGCGCCATGGTGTGTACGTTTGCGTGGCGCTTTGCCGGCACGAGAGAGAAATTCGTCGTGGGACCGCGAAGTGCCTTCTGCCGAAACAATTTCTCTAATGGCATCGAATTATTCGAGAATACGGCCTCCTACGTGCGCGTGCCTTCGCTAGCTTCCAACTTGGAACAATGGGTGAGTCGGTGACAGGGTCGCGAGGGCTTATTGGCAATAACATCAGAATTTATAACTATCGGGCGTCCTTGAGAAGTCTCGTAACTCTTTCGAGGAGGAGCCAGAGCAATTGAAAGTGAGCGAATGATTCCGAGCGCGTTCGCGAGCGAATTATAGAAAGAAAACGTGAACGACGAGGAGGAAACGGAGTGGAGAAAAAACTCAATCGTTTCGTGCCGCTCCACTGCAAATAATGGAGGAGAAATTCGTTCGGCGAGTAACTCTACGGCAAAACGTTAACGATGCACATCCACTGCTCCCTCCACGTCCAAGCCTCCGGGAGGTGAGCATTCAATCGCCTCGATTCCAGATAATTGAACGAAAAGGAGATGAGGCTGGTGGGCGGAGTGGTGGAAGAGAAAACAAATGCCTTGATCGCGGAAGCTTTACGCGTGCAACTCGCAGGCACGCCGAGAGTAAAAAGCCCTCTTGTAATCCGGTAGAGCGGAGAGTAGATGCGCCCGTGGAAAATAAGGTTTCTCCGAGCGTTGTTCGACGAGCTCTTAATGAGGTATTCGCGCGGAGTCGGAAGCCAAGTGGAGATTCCATGGAATTTTTATCTTGACAAATCGTCCCCAGGGGCGGACGGATTCACCGCTCGGCTGGAAAAACGTTAACGATCTCGCGCGATTATTGACAAATTGAGCGAAACGTATCGCTTCCCGTTCGGTCGTACCCCTTCCCTCCGCGAACATCACAATCAAGCACGAGAATTGCCCTCGCTCGATGAATCGTGCGAATTCAAAATTCGAGGAACAATCGGGTTCCAGTCCTTTACCCTCTGACCCCCTTTTCCCCTTCCTCGATATCATGGACGTCGAATGCGCTTCGAAACGATTCAATTAATTTACAATTACGTTAGAGCGCAAACGAGTTGGCATTCAAATTGATTTCTCGCAAAGTTTTACGTGCCCCGACGGGTTTCGACGAATTTGGTAAATCGGGGCGTCGAGGGTTTCGCATTACGGGAGTAATTGGCTTCGACGAGGCTGACGTGCCAATCAAACTTCGTGTTTGTGGTCGATCGCGTAAAAGTCACGGCAAATTCGCCTCGGAAATTTGGCTACATTGCGAATAAGTGTAAGATCGTTTCGTGGAGAAAAACTCACTTCAATCGCGGGGATGTGGTACACGGTTGGTCCAGCCTGGGACCACCAGCCGCTTCGTGACGAACGTCGGGGTCCTCGTGAGACGACGTGACTCTGAGCCCTCGGAGCGCACGCACAACAACGCACCCGCGTTTCGGCCTGGTCTAGCGTGGCCGCTGGGACCGGGCGAGGGTCGCACGAATCGACGAAAGAGTGTCGCGGGACTCGCGCGAGCGAACGGCGAGAGTCAACCCGCAACTTGCGAGGGTAGTAGCGATCGGGAGCGACGCATGATGCCACCCTAGTCCAGGATCCACGATCCTTCCCGATGGTCACACCTGTTCGTCGCGATCCAGTTCGGAACTCTTTTCTCACCGATGGCCTCTACACACTTTTCCTTTCCTCTTCTCCAGCGTGCACCCTCTTCACTCTGAAACGACGCGCCCGCACATCGTAGACGCGCCTCGACACTTATCCCTCTTAAAACTACGGAATACGAATATCCCTGGTACTATTACAACCGCCACACGTTCGTACGCGCAAGTAATCCTGGCCTCTTGCCGCTTGTCCCTCACCGCTCCGCCTTTCCTCCACTTTGGTCACTGCACCCGGTCTAACATCGTCATCTCACCACGTTCACCGCGCGAGAAACTTCTGCGAGATCTTAAGCGGCACTCGTGAGTAACACTGATCACAGATAACGCGGCCAGGCAGCTCCTGCTGCTGCGAGAGGATCGCGCGTGGGAAGGATTACACACGGGGAGAAACGAGGAAACGAGAAGACAGCTGGGAGGCCAGATACAAAGAACGGGTGGAGGAGGAGGATGAGGATGAGGATGAGGATGAGGATGAGAAGGAGGAGGAGGGAGAAGTGGCAGATGAGATGAGCGAGGCGAGAGATAAAGGAGAGACGCGGGTGTGATTCGCTTTGGGTAGGTGAGAAGCGAGCGCGAGGCCTTCTGCCTTCTCTCTCGTAAAAGTGTGTCACGCGAGGCTACGGACAGGGAGAAGAGCACAGGGAGGTTGGATCGGAAATTCTCTGGACGAGCACTCGTCGACGGAACTTTACGCGAAACGTTACGTCCCGGTGGCACCCGACTAGCCCGTCGCGGCGCGTACTTTTCGACACTCCTTCCCTTTCGGATTCCCTTCGGGAGTGACGTCGGCGACGACGACGGGGACGACGACGGCGGCGGAGGCGACGACTACGACGAAGGACGTCGTTGACGGTGCTCTCCTCTTCTTCCTCGACAAGCGCGAGGGGACGAGGCACCACGGGTGATCACACGGCTGCCCACTTCGAAGTTTCGCGCTCTCTTCTTCTTCTCCTCGCTGCCCTCTCTCTCTTTCTCTCTCTCTGTCTTTCTTTCTGTCTCTCTCACCTACCTTCCCCGATATATTTACAGGTGCGCCGTGTTGTATCCTGTCACGAGTGTGCACGTAGAGTAGCCGCGCGCGGCTTTCCACCGCTATGTATCCTATCGGAGGTATTAATGTTTATGTATATACGTATCTGTACATACGTGTGCACATACGATTAAGGGGAAGGAGAGGTATGTGTGTTGGTGTGTGTGTACGTAACGGTGTAAGTAACGTGTATGAGAAATATGTAGGGGAGTAGGAGTATATAATTCAAACGTAGAACGTACGCACACGCGAGGGGGTTAGAGACGACACGCACCAGCCCTAGGAGAGACCCTTAGGCCGGATCCGCGGAGTTTCCTTTCACCTCGATTTTCGGTCCCTTGCCACCCCCGCGTTGCACAGGCGCGAACCGCTTTCAGAATTTCCGAGGGTCGGGCGCCGCGCACGCCAGAGAGGCCGCGAGAGGGTGAGAGAGAGAGAGAAGGGATGAAGAGGAATTGGTGGGGGAGAGAGAGACGACGGAGTAAGGGAGAGGGAAGAGGAGCGAGTGGCTGAGAGGGGAAAGGGTGAAAGGAGAAGTGGACGCGAAGAGGGGTGGACGACGGAGGTGGAGAGGGTCGGTGGTGGAAGGGTGGAGGACGTTGGCGGGTGAGCAGCAGGATCGGCGCCGACGAAGGTGGCAGCTCTGCCTACGGTGGAAGAGAGGAGAGGATCCTCGACGCGGAACGAGGAGAAGGCGCGCGAGCAGCAGCAGCAGCGGCAACGGCAGCAGCAGCACCGGCACCACCACCACCCGCCGTTACGATACTAACACTAGCCTCCTCTGGTATCCGTCCGCCGGCACCCTAGGAGGACCATCGTGGATGGTATGCGTTCGTTGATGGTGATGGTGATGGTGGTGGGAAGCAGTGGTGGTGGTGGCAGTGGCGGTGGTGGTGGCGACGGCGGTGGTTGTACCGCCGCTGCTGGGTGGTACGAACGTTGGAGGGGATGAAAGAAGGGTGGGAGAGGTGGCGCAGGCGTTTTAGTGCACCGACGCATTGATCCCTGGAATTCGTGGGGACGGCAACGAGGGCCGAGCGTGTGTCCACCCTGGAGGAGCGAGCGAGAGGGAGGAGAGGCCGAGAGAAAGGCGAAGTCGAAGGGTGGGAGAACGAGAGAGAGAGGAGAGACGTAGGGGAGAGGAAAAGAGGGAAAGAAGGGAGGGAGAGTAGAAGCGCGAGAGGAGAGCGGAGGACGTTCTACTCGCTCGCTCGCCGCGATGTCTACACCTGCGGATCGTCCTCTAGGATTACCTCGATATACTTTGAGGCGATGGAACTGCGATCGAGGATCCTCCCAGAAGTGGATCGAAGATCTCGCGAGGCCCTCCCAGAGCAAGAGGAAGACTAAGGCCTCGAGCAGACCGAGCCGCCCCAGGGCTCTCGGAACGAAACTTCCGCCCGGTGTATCCCACTTTGTGGAAGTAAGGGTTTGTCTTGGAACGCGTAAATGATTCTTTCTCCCCGCGGTACCGTCTCGCGCGCTCCTACTCGTGCTCGCGATTATTATCCAAGATAGGTGTCCCCGTGAAGAGAATTTCGTCTTGGAAATACGTCCGCTTATCTTCGTTGCGAAAAAGCGGGAGGGAAACTTCGACGCGAGAAAAGTTTCGCGCCAATTTAAGAGATACGAGCCACTTCGTTGGCGCATCCGGCAATAATTCAAGCTCGAACGGTATATTAAGCATTCGAGTAACGCGACGCGATGGATTGCGCCCGCCCGCCCGTCCGCGGGCTCGCTCGTGCTCGAGGAAAAAGGAAGCGCGCGCGTGCGGCTTCCGGTGGGCGAATGAGCGGTAAACGGACGAACGGCCGAATGAGCGACGAGCCGCGGTGGAGCAAGGGCCCGTACACCTAGAACGCGAGCATTTCTCTCGTACTACGCGTTCGTATGCCCCATATATCCCAGAAGCTGGCCCTTTGCAAATTCTTGGCCCGCCCGGTTCTCGAGGACGGAACTCGATCGCGGATCACGAAACTCTCGGATAACTACGGTGACTGGTGGGACCCGAGATATTCAAATGGACTCTACGTTTCTCGTAGACCTTGTCAAAGTGTCGTATCTCTCGATACTCCACCGGTGCGAATTCATCTCGTCTCGCATAACCGATCCCATTTCCACGAAAGCGCGTAGAATACCTCCTCGAGATTGGTAGATACGCCAAAGGAGGAGAACGTTCGCGTGATATCTCTCCGCTGTTAATTACAAAAAATCGCGGGCAGCTCACGGAAGGATGACCGAATATTTTCGAAGGAAAATCGTTCATTTTTATCACGCCGGAATTTTCATCCTTTGCAGGAATTATCCGCGATATATCGCTTTCTTTTTACATCTACTTTTTCTTTAACATCACGACGCTATAAATTCCTTCTCGATGCATCATCGAGCCGGGATACTCTCGCGCCTTCATCGAGATATTTCCGTTCGCATCTACCAGTTGAACCCGGAGGGTTAAAACCCTCGGAAAAGGGTTCAGTCGTTGACCGAGGGCGATGTGGATAGAAGTCAAAGGCAGAGTTACAGCGGAGAGATTCTATCGATTTCGCAACTTCCCTGGCGAAAGCTCAGACTACCTCCTCCACCTTCTTCTCGTTCCTCTCGCCCTTGCTCTCCCCACCCTAGCTCGTCCCTTTTCATCGTAAAAATCGTTCGTTAATTAGGGTAAGGGGTCGACGAGCCGAAGCAGACCCACGGTAACGAAAATCCATTTAACGCCCAGGATACTTCCTCCGAGTCCCACGGGGTGGCAGGCCGCGACTCTGGGGAGCATCATCATCACCGTTCGGAGAAAGAGAAAGAGAAAAATGAAAGGAAAGAGAAGAGTTTCCGCGACCTTCGTCGCGTTTCCGACGATTTTACGATTCATCCCTCCTCGAGAAAATTTCACCTCGACAACTACGAGGTAACGTTCCGGGTAGAAGCGGCAGAATCCCCTGAAATATTTAAAGCTCCGCCGTTCGAGGTACACGCACCAACCGCGACCCCACGAATAAATATCGAGACTGTCCGCCGTTTTCCATGGCGAGCCCACCATCCCTCGGACGATCGCCTCGAACAAACATTTGTCCGGGAAAATTCGGATTGGAAAGAATCGGAGGGAGTCCGCTTTCGTCGCGAAGAAAATCGGCTTGGAGAGATTCCACGGGATTACTGGGTGGAACGCAGATGCGTTTTATCGCGACGCGAAGGGTCCCATCGGAAGGGAATAAAATCGCGCGGGTGAAGAGCTGGTAAGAAAAGGAGGTACTCGCGCGGAATGCAGTCGGTCGAGGAGGGATGGACGACGAAACGAGGACGGGAGGAGAGCGAAGGGAAGCAGGGGATGGAGAAAAGGTTCGCGGTGCATAAACATGACTCGATATCGAGAAATACATTTTTCAGGGGGAGAGTAGTTTTCTTTCAAGGGCGAGCGCGCACGTGGACCGTTTGAGTGTTTCCGCGTAAGGAAGAGGAGCGAAGCGTACGTGCGGCGCGTAACGGTGAAGCGAAATGGACGGGAGAGCGTAGGTAGCGAGGGTGGGGAACGGAAGAGGGCGCATAATGGCACTTTAAGAAATATCGAGGAATCCCGGGGTGCTCGAAGAATGGGAGAGACCCAGCGGAGTCCGCGCGGTTAAATCGGACGTGCTGTACTACGGCAGATACTCGATATCGTCCCTTTGGATAAACCGAGCGCTCGAGTGGGGCTTGAATAGTCGCTGACTTTCTCACGGCCGTGTCTCTTTCACTACTCTCTCTCTCTCTCTCTCTCTCTCTCTCTCTTTCTCTCCCTCTCTCTCTCTCCGTCTGTCTGCCTCTCTCTCTCTCCCTTCCATATATTTTCCCTCTCTTCCTCCTCCACTCTTGATTCTTCCATTCGCCCGCGTACTCGCTTTCGTCTCTCACACTTCGTCATTCCCTTTCACCCTTTCGAATCCACATCCGCCCGCACACTTTTCCCTCTTCACCACGATTCTCAACCCTTCCGCGAGCCAGTGAGCGAGAGTGGCCCACAGTGGCGCACCGTTCTAAATCGAAAAATTGAGAATTTCTGCCCGCGGCCCTTTCATGCGCGCGCGCGTGCTTTCAACCCTTCAGTCGTCGAGGAGGATGGGAGAGCGAGCGATAAAAGAAAGACGAAGAGAGAAAGGGAAAAGGAAAGTAAGGGAAAGCGGATGTGCGTACGACGATGGAACTGAGATAAATGAATAGACTCACCGCGTTGTTCCGAAAGGAGAGAATGCGGCGGTAATTAGTTTCTTTAATCGTTAAACGCGCCGACGCGGATGAGCCTGGGAAAAGAGGCTTGAACGAAGGAAGAGCGAGGAGGATGAGGAGGAAGAGCAAACAAGACGAAGATCACTAGGCCGAGCGTACGCCCGGAGAAAGGAGAGAATAATGGAGATGAAAAGAGAGAGAACGGGGGTGGAAGAAAGGGGAGGAGGAGGAGGATAGAGAGAAAGTGGGAAACGTGACGAAAATAAAGAAAGAAGAACGGCTTACCGCGTGGGGACACATGCGAAAGTTTCGAGGCCATGCGACAGGACGCGCGTGCACATGTCGTCGCGTGCGGGTGGGGTGTGTTCTTGCGCACATGCATCGACCGACACCCCCCGCACATCCTCGCAGGCGACAGACACGCGAGGACGCGTGTCGTCGTCCTCGTCGTTCTCCTCGTCCTCTCGTCGTCACGAGAGTAGGAAGCATGCGAGACGGTTCTCTCTTCGAAGCTCTCGTTGTAATCCAGTAATGGTCTTGGGGGTAAGGTTCATAATAACCCGCGTAAATGAGGAGGGTCTCGTAATTAATTCGCGTATACCCACGAATGGTACGAGGGAATGAGGTGAGAGGACGATGGAAAGGAGACGAAGGGGGAGAATTGGATACGAAGAGGAAGAGAGAAGGGGGAGGAAGGAACGAAGCAGGTGGGAAGAGACAGAGGCACGTACGAGCTGGAGCTGCTGAGCTTGCGCAAGCGAGAAAGTCTCCCCTGACTACGCTTGCGGATCCGTATACGCTGAATGCCACCCGCAAAGCGGTGAATCAACGTCGTTAATTTGTTAAGTGCAAAGTGAATCTGTACGTTCTGCGCTCTTGCGGGCCACGGAGCACGTGCTGGTGGAACCGCGCACGCGACTACCCTCGAATCCGATTCCACCAGAAGGTCCAGGAGGAAAGTGAACGGTAATCGGTGGGATTCACGAATTCGGCGTTTCGTAACTCCTGGGAAAAGCGATCGTCGGAGAATCGAAGAGAATTTGAAGCAGGGGGCGCGCGGAGCTGTAAGAGCTCGTCGAAGCCACGAGAAGCGGCATTTCGAATATCGCGATGCGATTTACGAGACGTCTTTACAACGCGTAAAACGGGTAACGACGATGACGGGAGTACGTCGTCGTAGTCCAGCTCGGAGTTGGGGACTCACTTGGAGAGAATCTTGGAGGAGGTGGTCCATACGGAGGAGGTAGACTAACGGATGCTGGCAGTAAAATCGAAATGTCCATTTCACCGGCGTTCGATTTGCCCGGTAAAGACGTTTTCTATTAAATCCGCCCCGTGATCTTCCACGGGTAACTCAATCCTTCCCCTCCTTTCTGGGAAATCTTTGCGCGGAGGTTTCCTCGTCTAAGTTTCCGCGAGAATCGTTTACCCTTCTACGAACTTCCCGGCTCCCGCACATTTATTGCCACTAACGGCAAATCGAATGCAGTGGCTTGCGTTCGAGCATCGCGACGATGCGACCTCGATGTATTACGGCACGGTGCGTTATTCGTCTGTTATTACACGGGAAGAACTGGAGGTGGAAGGGATGGAGGGGAAGAGGGTAAAATGCTGCGGTGCGCGCAATCTACGGGAACTCCGATGACGGCTAATATGTAATTTCACGCCATTGACATCGCGCGCATTGTTCCATCGGGCACGCAGCGTTGCATCCACCGATGTTTGATCATTAATGGTGGAAATTTAACGCCGATAAAGTGTATCGCGAGGTTAGTGCCTGATTGAAGAGAGAAAAGGTGGAAGTGGGATGAATCTGAAATTTGCTAAATGTTAAATTCGATGTTCGGTGAAAGAGTCGATGTGAATTTTGTAATTCTTTCGTAAATTGTCCTTACTTTTTTATTCCTTTTTTCTTCTTCTCTCTTTTGGCAAGACGCGAAAATTCATCCTTGCGTTTCCAGGATTGTCGTCCGAAAAAGCTGAGAATCTGCAAGATCTTAAATGGTCGCGTAAACCCGACGTACTTAGCACGCGATCGGTTCACCCTGACTTATTACCAGTTAGGTTACTCGAAGAACTTGATTTCAGTTCGCCGGATAATGCCACGATTTACGAGTGACAAACTGCGTCACGCGATGCAAGCCGAAATGAAATATACCTGGTGCTGAGCTACCAGATTCGCGGAATAGGAGGCCTCAAAGAGAGTATACATTTTCGAATTATACCTAATGGCGAATAGCGGGGTAGTTTCTTCTTTACTGTCCGTCAGCATCGTTAGGTTAGAATTTTGCTCGCTTGCACCCCTAGGTCTTCGCTGTTCACATCACGAGGTACACTATAACACCGTGACACTGTAATTTCGAGCGAAGGAAGGTTTGCGGAAATTATTCGGATAAGTTGTTATCATCGTACGATAGCAGGTGTTCCAACGTGTTTGTATACAATTTCGAAGTAGCATGGTAAGTGGTGCGATGAGAATTTGAGCAGATACGCCATTTTGATGCAAGTGGCGCCACCGTTCGGAAAATTTTTGCACCGAGGTCGAATGCATATTTTCACTTTACATCGTGAGAGGGGGCCATCAGTATGTCGACCGCTATATTGACATGAGCCTTGGCGATTGATGGTTGAGGATTTGAGGTTACACTGTTTTGGAAAATCATTTACGACTGTATAAATTGTGATAACTATGAAGTTTGCTTTGCAGCTGCTTAAACGTGCCGCGTTGCATAATAATGTAATTGTTAATAACGTGTCAAGGTTAGGTGTGGCAAATGCAATACAATCTAGGAACATAACCTCAACACCTTTCTATGGGAAGGAGATTCGAATGGGAAGGGATACATTTAAAGTAGGCTCTGCTACGAAACATTTAGGAGAGCTAGCAACTGGCGAGGTTGCATATAGCGCCATAAGGTGAGAACATTTTGATATACTAAAAATTATTCTTCATTCTAAGGCGACGATGTTTGCTATAGCTCTGATCTTTTTCCCGATGAACACACTCCGAATAAAATCTTCAATAGTATACCGTACAAGGAATTGCCCATCGTTAATATAAAAGCAACTCCGAATAACACTATTCTGAATCTGACGACATATAAAGGTAAGCCTGCGGCTTTATAGGATAAGAAAATAATAATAATACGTTTGATTTCATTTTGGTATTTATCGTAGGACTTGTAAAGTACATTTATTCGTGCGGTATGGAAGGTTTTAAAAATGCAAGGAAAGGAACAAATGTGGCGGCGCAACAAACAGCTATTACATTTGGCAAAGTATGCTTATATCCACAATTATAATTGCTTATTAAAATAGGCAATTAGCGCGTGACACTTGTAACTTCTGTATATTGTTTTCAGCGTATCATAGAATTGGGCCGTGCAACGGTTAGAGTTCGTGTTCAAGGTGTGGGCCCAGGCAGACAAGTAAGACGAACACATTCTTATGGTTACTACACTTTATTGTAATTGACTGCTGCTGCACATTGTACGTGTAATTTTTAGGCTTCTTTAAAGGGGTTGCAAGTCGCTGGTGTAAATATAATATCTATAACGGATGATACAAGAGTATCGTGGAATCCACCAAGAGCCCGAAAGCCAAGGAGAATATAGAGAATACCCATTATTATTACGTATTAAACGTGTTATTAATTTTATTGATGAGAATGTTTCGAAAAAGTACCAAAGTTTCTCTTGCTCTATCGAATAGATCGATTAATAAGATTTGTATCACTGTTTAAACAATAATTCAACAGATCTTTCTTCTCCCCTTTTGGAACTTACCTAGCTTATACATTTATTACATAACATACATAAGTTTCTACATTTACACATATATGTACATAATAACTGATTACAATATTTATACCCTTTGGTTCGGACAGTCTATTTTCTCTTGAAAACTATGCGATAAAAAGTATATTGTACTAGATATTCTCATCCTTAGTTTACATTTATACATAATATCCGATTAACTAATGTGATGTAATATATTGAAAAATCGTGTAGTTATAAAAATCATGTGAGAAAATTTCGCGGATGAAATTTTCAATGGCAGAGTACACGATTACACGATAAATTATATTACAAACATTTACCCTATGCTATGACTAGACTCTCGACCCGGCGGAATTCTTCAATAGATAATCTTAAAGTTCTATGTTTTGTTCCGAAGAGTTACCGCTTCAGCATCTGTTGCCTGATCCAGGGTATATACTCGGATACTCGTGTATATACTCCGGGAAGTCGCGGTCTGGCGCATCCTACCCCCGATGAAACCACCCCCACAACCATCATGCTATCATGATTTCCTACCATCAAGGGTCCCCCGCTGTCGGCCTAAAACAAACAGAACATTACATATAATTCACTAGACACGTCTACGTATTACTCGTAAGTATCAACGACGAGGCGCTTTCATGCGTGCAAAATATTTTATCCTCCTCGTCGTTACCATATAGAACATCGTCAGCTCCTTTATTCTTTCTCTTGATTTATGTCAAAGCTACCAATCGCAATATTTCCACTTCCGGAATAACCAAGGGAAAGGAAGATTGGCTATAAGGGTCGAGGGAGCAGAGCGAGATGCGCCCATCGGCGATCTTTATCGTAAGGTCCTTTTCCTCATTCTCATTCTGACGAGCCTGGACTCAGTAATGTCGCGCGAAGTCTCCCACGGGACACGGACTGCGGTGCTTTCCTAGCAGTACGTTTCTTCGAAACTGCTGTTAGCCTTAATTGACTACGAGGATTTAGTGCTTCGGCGGGGGAGCTCGTTTTCTCTTGTCGTCGCGTGGACCAGGGTTAGGATGGTGGTGAGATCGGCGAAAATAGGACAAGGGAAAGCGCGCGAACGGTCGGAAGGATGAAACACATATTTGCTCCGATGCGCAGGACGCGCCCTGTTCTTCACTGTGGAAGGGATGCGGGCGTGCGTGAGTTTTGCCACGATATAGATTTTTCTCCAACACCTCTGATTACGACGTTTATAAAACGGTTTATCATCCTGGAAATATCTGCAAAAAACGTGCCGGGCGTGTACGCGCATGAAAATGTAACGGACCGAGCGAGCGCAAAATTGACGCACCAACGGACCATTAGATTTATCGATAGAACTGAATTGTATTTGAAACGCGGAAACGAGCCTCTCCCCGAGTGCTGTTGATTCTCTCGATCTCCATTCAATTCATTTCGAAACACTTTAAAACGCATAAAAATTCCTCCAGTTGATTTTACGCGTCTCCGCGTAGGGAAAGGTGTAGGCCCGATTGCACAAGTCGATCTTAAAAATTAAGTCTAACTTAGAGCCGAAATTCCGTTGCACGACTCATCTCCTACAATGGAAATTCGAGTTTACGGACGACTTCATTTTTAAGTTCGACTCGTGCAGCCGGGCCGTAGTTGTAGCCAATAATGCTCCAGGCTAGAATTTCCACGGGGTTTCGAAAGAATCGAGGAAAATTTCTTCACACCTTCCATTCGCCGGTAAACGACACGTCGAATATCGAACGACGTATACTCTCGCCGCAAGTATTTCAAAGCTCCTCGCTGCTGTCGTCGAGAAAGCCAACTCGAGGCGCATCTCGCAGTAGCTACGAGATATTTTGAGACTTATCCAGACGAAAATCGAGCGCCTGATGTGATCGATGAAGTCGAAGGATGTTGGACCGCGCGACGACACATTCGACATCTGACTAATAACAACGATCTACCGTTCGATGGTTTATTTAACTGTAACATCGTCCAACGAAAATTCGTCGATCGAATCGTAGACCAATGCAAAGAGGAAAGTGTGGGAGAGGATGGAGAGGTAAGGAAAGGAAAGGAGAAAGGCAGGAAAGTACCTCTGGCAGTGGAGGATAGTACGAAACGTTTTCTCCGGGATCGAGTGACGATGGTCGAGTGGGACGAGGACGTGAAAGGGAAAAAGAAGATAACACGCGTGATACTTACCCAACAAGAGTCTCGACCACCCTCTTCGTGGCCGGCGCACATTTGTTCGGGCTCCACGCGGGTCGACTTGCCCTGACTGGCGTACCACTCCCGGCAAACGCTGTTCTCCACCACGCGAACATCCACTTTCTGCAGTACGTCCGCTCTTTTGTCTGAAAGGGAACCGGGGAGAAGACGCCACCGGAGTATTATCTTGCCAAGGTGGAGAACAAAGGGTGGGCAAGGGTGCTGTCCTTTGTGTCGACATTTTCGTTCGCCGTCCCGCGTCGATCGTCGATGGAACGACGTCTCATTTTCGAAAGGGATGGATTTTCATCGCGATCTAGAGAAGCGATCTTTTTACCAATTATCTGTCCTTCGTCAATTTTACGACCCTCGATCCGAGCTCGTTGCTTCGACTCGAGCGGAGATCCCTGCATCGATCCCGAAAGCGACGAATTGCCGTGGCTCCTCTATCGAGCGGGTCGCGCGCCCGCTCGTCGAAACTTGGGCGATTATCGCAACCCCGGCGTATGTCGCGGAAAGTCCCAGCGATCGTTATCGTCTCTCCGAGGATATATCGAAACTTCAAGGCTCCGGGGCTCTTGTGTCTTCGACTATTTACGGAAGTCTCCCGCTACGGCGTCGCGTCTCGCAACTTCGACGATGAATAATTTAGCGGCATCGCGCCGATATTGGGACGGATAATGCGGGAGGGATAACGAGACGAGGTGCAGGAGAGTGGATGATCGCCGTGATTTCGCTTTTACACGTAGAATCGCTTCCGCCCGTGCGAGGAATCTTCCCAAACGTGGCCATTACCCGAGATCGGAGGACGCGCTCCTAGGAATTATCGATACCCCGATGATCGGTCGACCTGCTATTCGATTTCGACCGAGAACCCTCATCCCTTTGGAACGTCTACAAGAAGGTGAAGCGGGGGAAGGGACCGAGGTCAGATCGTTCGGCAAATACGAGAGGAGTTCCCTTTGATTTTGGTAAGTAAGCAAGAACTTCACACGGGGTATGCACTTGGCGGTGGAATTTATGTAGAATGCCCCGAACGCGCTTCCATTCTGTACCGAAACTTTCTAGTGCATTTCGATAAGTTGCACGTCTCCGCGGGGAATTACCTTCCGCCGCCATTCTCGTTCAACCTCCTCCCTCCTGCCATCCCTCGAGTACCCGAGGTATCCGTTATTACCGAGATCCAATTAGGACGATCTTCCGCGATAATGAAAGAAGAAGAGCCACGGCCTCTGGTCTCGAGATCCTCCCGGTAGACCACGTAACCTCGCCCCAGTTTCAACCCCGCGTAAATTCACGCTCGAACGAACGCAACCCGCGCGTCATCCTCTCGCGACGCTTCTCTCGATCTCCGTGCCTGAATCGAATTACTTCTCGATTCTCCGCAAAATTTCGAAATGACCGCGCGCACCGCAAAGACGCGGTTTCCTCCGGAGAATATATCGCGATTAGATCGTTTCGCCGCGAAAATTAACCCTTAGCGAACGAATGCCGTCATATTCGCGCATTATAAATATTCCAAGAAAATCGAATGCTGTCATACAGGCGACATGACGTGATATTTCAAGAAATCTATTAGGGTGGAAAGACAAGAGGGTTGTCACCTTGATGAGTACTTGGGACACAGCAAAAATTATCCAAGTAAATAAAAAAAATACGTGGCGATGTAACAGTATCGATTGCCAAGCCAGTTATTGTAACAAATTACACTAAAACTATGCAGTGTTTTATTGTTAATTGTGCAGGGTTATATTGTTTCCTAAGAAAATGTTTAACATGGCGGAGAAAGATGCTTTTCTAGGGCTTAGAAATCTGCTGCGTCAATTCATACGTAATATACCAACAACAAAGACAACGGATGAATTTGAAACCAGTTTCGCATTTGAAATTTAAAAAAATATTGATAGAATAATTAAGAGACGAATCCCATTAGTTTTCTGTAATTTTCAATTTAGTATCTTTTTGTATGGACATATCTGCTTGTATATTACCTATTATTACTGAAAATTTCCATAAAATCGAACTAAAGCGATATTAACTAAGCACCTTTTGCTAATTCTAGTAATAAAGCAAGTAATTTGTTAAAATTCCGTCGATCTACTGGCCAACGTTCTAGAAAAATCCGCTCGTTCGTTAAGGGTTAAGGACGTTGATGAACGTGGAAAGGGGGAGAGTATTGTTCACTCACGTCTGGACTTGTCTTCACCGGTCCAGCCCCACCCAGCGGCGATGGCTGGTTCGCCGCCGAACCCGCTGTATCCTGGTTGGCTGGTGGCCGCAGGTAAACAGGCCGGTTTCACGCTCTCCGACCATCCGATCGGCCTCGCCAATTCCAGGAGGGCAATGTCGTCGATGTATCGGCCGCACTTGTGCCCGGGATGCATCACTATTCTCTCGACGCCCTCCTGCCTAGCAGCGGGCACTTCTGGTCCCCGTAGATCGTACTCGCCCAAGGTAACTCGTAGCTGTCTCGCTGGAATCACCGAGCTGGCTCTGAAATGAAAATGTCGCCGATCGAATTCTGTTTTTCTCACAGGACGAGAAGAAGAAAGGGGAGAAAGGAGGGAATCGAAGGTAGGTCGAGGGATCGAAGGGAGAAGGGAACGCGGTGAGTCAGAGGATAGTTTAATTAATAACCTTAGTTTAATTAAGGGAACGCCCGACCTCTCCCTACTTTTCGTTCTCGCGATACTTTCAGATTGCATGCCGGGTCGAGATTATCGTCGAGAAGTTGAATGTTTAAGATACGGTGCACGTTCTTATTCTCGTTTATTTCGACCGTAAAGTTTTTATTTCCGGGATGAAATCTTTACCTTCCGTCCCGGGTAAAACGGGAGACCGACGGGGCTGCGACGACGTGGCGTGGAAGAGGAAGAGGAGAAGCGATGGGAAGGTGGGTGGACCATTAAACGAATATTGTGCATCACAGTAATACACGAGTCTCTCTTCTCGTCCGCAAAGAGTCAAAGTTTGGCGGTCCCGGATGTACCGGGGGTAGAAGGTAATCCCGCCGTGTAATTGGCGTTAGCTTTAATTTATCCGGGGTAAGTCGACATAATCGCGAAAAGTTAAACGCTTGAGATCTCCGAGGAGTTCTTCTTTGCTCCTCTTTATTTCGAGTTTAAACTTTTTACCGGCATCACGCCGAAATCTTTATTTTACTTGGCCTCGGTAGGTACGCGCTTTACCTCGCCGTGTCGCGTCGCTTGGTCACCCAGGAGCGAATTTTATTCCGTACGAATGCGCCTCGGATGATTATGTACATTCATGGCTCTCGCTTTTTCTATTTTCGCCTGGCGGCTCTTGCTTTTTTAATTAAAAATTCCGGGATAAGCAGGCACAATTTCAGCAATTAGCTGTGGTCTATGGTACTCGTTAATTCCGATTACTACATCGTATAGAGACTATTTCGCGTAGCGCGACGACGGGAGCGAGAGAGAGAGAGAGAGAGAGAGAGAGAAGAAAACCCTAACGGAAGACTTGAAAAATGCATTTAATTAATCGATGCAATTTTCAATGATATTTTTACCTCTCGCGATTGCCCCAAATGTAAACTAACTTTGGCCGCGCAATTCCACGGAATTTATTGTAATTTTTGAAATTCATAAACCACCGATGCCGGTGTTCCATTGTGGAGGAAAATTATTACTCGCGATCTTTTTGCCTCTGAAATGCTCGCGTTTGAAATATTTTATAGCCCATTGATGGGTACGAGGAAGCGAATGGGTAGGCGAGCATATAATACAGAGGGATGAGCGGTACTTTATGCTTTCCACGAGGGCCACATGTCGATCGACTAAAGCAGCATCGATTCTCGCTTCGCTTCCTTCCTCCTTCCTCTTTTCCTCCCTCGCTTTCCCGACTCGACCTCTTTTTGTCCTCGAGAAATCAAAGTCCGGCACTACAGCGGCGCAAGCAAGTAATCATCGTGAAAGTTAAGTGCACCGGTAGAGCCAAGGTGTATATGTATTGGGGGGCCCCACGAACCGCAACCTCTTCCCTCCGACTCTCACCTTTTCCGCTTCCACCTTGTCCTTCTCTCTCGTTCGTCGCTTCTCCCCGAAGCAGGAGAAAAGCCACCCCTTTGGCGAGGCAGGGTCTTTTCCTGGACGTCGGCAATTATTTAACTGGGATTTTTGTTCCACGGGTAGCGCGACACACCTTCGTAGACTGCGCGATGGAGGAGAACGCGTGAGAAGCGAGAAAGGTGGAGACGTAGGAGGTGGTGGTGGTGGAAGAAGGAAGAAGAGGGCACCGGTACTTTGAATAGTCGACCGGTCCTGGGCCACGGTTGCTCGAGTTAATTAATCGGTCTACGGTGTCTCTGAATAATTAACGAAATTACGACACCCACCACCTCCTTCCACCTCCAGCTTTCTCTTTCCTACTTTTTGCACCCCCGCCCTCTTCACTCGTCGTCTTCTTCTTCTTCGCCACTGTTTCGCGAAACCGTTTCGTTCCACTTTCGTCTTCCCATCCCTTCTCTCTTGCCCTTCTTCCCACCGAGAAGGAGAACTCGTCCATTCCTCGCTCTCCCTCGCGCACACCGTTGCTAAAGCTCGCGCGCAACCTCTCCTCGTTTCTCCGTCCCGCTTGGGCGCGCGACTGGCATTTTCTAAGTTTCCAGGCCCTGTTTCGTCGTCGTTGCTCCTTACAAAGCCGCTTTAATGGACCCTTCCATCCTCGTCGAGTCCCTGCCATTGTTCCACAGGCCGCGGATTATACGGTTTACCTTGGATGCATCGCCGCTCCTTTCTCGGCCGGCGCACCCTCTCAATTAAAATACACGAGAGACGAGGAGAACGAGAGAAGACTGAGAAGGAGGGCGAGCGGATTGAAAAAGGCTGAGAGATCTTGCAGACGGAAACGGAGAAAGGGGGAGCGTGGCCCAGTGATTATTTCTTTTCGTCTTTCGCACCTCTCCACTCGCCCCCCGACATCTCGTCCCTCCCTTCTTCCTCGTACGCTTAAATAAGCAAGATTAATTTCGTCCTATACCTCGCTTACCTCTTCCTAGGCTCGCGCGGACGCAAGAGACGATTTCCTTCTTTCAACGATTTTTTCCACGCTGCACCCTCGTCCAAAGAAATCACGAGGGTGCGTATTGTTCGTGGCGCGCGTCGCGAATGCTTCTCAATTAAAATATTTGCAAAAGAAGGATGAGAGGAGGGAGCTCGTCCAGTCCTTGATCACGATCTTCGCGTGCGTCACGGTGGAAATTGTTAACTCGTGTAATCAGGCAAAACGTAATTTCTTCCTGGTTCTTCCGATAGGGCTGGAATTTTCGCTCCAGCTGGTAACGATCATTAGTACTGACGTTTCCGCTGACAAATTACCGTCGCGTAGTGCGATGGAGATAATTGACACTTTCTTTTGGCAAGCGCGCCGGTTAATTGCACGCGATCGACATTATTATTCGAGTGACGTATTGAGCGGCTCGCGACACGAGCGTATTATATTTATCAAAACCCCGGGCCATGATTTGGCACGTGACGAACGAGCTGACCGTTCCGCGAAATAGATAATAATACTGTCTCGATGGGAGAGCGAGCGAATAAAATGGAACGAGAGAGGGGGAGAGCGAACCCTCTCGACGATTCGTGCCTCATTATCCAAACATTGCCGAATGTCTCTAATTAAAAATTAATTAGGGCCGCAGTCATTAAATCGATTGGAATTAATTACCATCCCTAACCTCTTCCCACTCGTCTCTCTCGAACCTCCCTTCCCCGCCACTTCTAGCGTCTCCCACGTCGTTAAATCGTTCGGGGGTGGACACTCGCGAATGCTTTAGGCAGACTGGCCGAAACGAGCGTTGTTACGCCAGAAGTAACATTTACGATCAGATAAATGCTTGAGCGATGACGTCGGCGAATGAGAAATTTCGCACAGGTGGTGGTGCCTGTATGCAGACACAGGCCCGTGGTAGTCGATTATTCTTGTACCATGGGCGGCATAATGAATGTCCGCCCAAGTGCCAATTAATCAATGATATTATTCATTGGCCCGCGTGGTAATTCGGCGTCCCTACCCATTCCACCGATGAGCCACCTGGATCGCGCAGCGTCATATAATTTATTTAATTATTCTTTAATCCCACCTCCTCTCTCGTCCCCGCGCCACAGTAGAACGAAATATCCGAAGGGTAGAGGATCATTAATCAAAGATATTATCCCGGTGACTCGCGAAGCTCCTGATGACGGATCGAACGACATCTCGTTTACGATCACCGGTAATTATTATTAATTAGCGTTCGACATCTTGACTCGAGCTCCGTATATAACGTCGATTTTACGTTAGAAGACGAGCAGTCTCGTTGGACGGGCCAGATAAAATTTCATTAAGAGACCTGCTTCGATATTCCCATTCAAATACTGTCGAGCAAGTGATATTGTCGGCCAGGATTTTAAAATATGCATGGAACGTGGGTACAGGATGTCGACGGGCGGTTGGACTCGATAAAGATATAAAAATTTGAATGACACGCGCCGGACGAACGTGAGTGGCACACGGCGAACCGGAAGACGAAGTGACGATTTGCTTTAAACATCTCGAAGGGGTGTCGATATAATTGGTTTTTATTACTCGCGAAATTATTCACGAACGCGCCGATCCTTCTTGTGCTTCCATAGAGTGTCTCGGTCATTCGACTTTAATAGGACTGTTTAACACAATCCGCATGTTCGTGCAGATTGCGCCCGCCAAACGAAAATATTCACGTTAACGCGCATTAGTCTAATAATTTAGTCAATGTCAATGAATCATTTCTCAGCCTCCTATCGCGAAACATGCGTGTGCTTTGAAAGTGTCGGTTAACCTTAGCGATCGCAAGTTTAATTCGCAATTCCGTAAATCTTCTCGCGTAAAAACCTTTCACGCGACGTGTATCTGGTCAGGGCATCGACTAGCGAAGGGACCTTTGATCCTCCGGCGATTCATCGCGTCTAATCGTTCACGTGCCAGCTCGCGAAGTGATGAGAATCGGTGGAATCAGTTACAGCGATACGATTTAATTATTGCTCGTTAATCTGGCCCCAAGCTCCACCGGCGTAACGTACTCGCCATCAAGAACACGTTGTAAACGAGGCTGGGATCGTGGACAAACGAGCGCCTTGATTTTAGCGCGCTCCCACCGTGAACCCTGCTCCTCTCCTTCTCCGCGTGGGTACATTTTGCCATGCGTTTTGCATGGCTGCTAGCAATTACCGAGTGGTCTGTAATCTACACGCAATCATGGTTTACAACGCCGAAGCTCGACTGAATTCTCCCTGCGAATGTTTCGTCTCACTCTCACTCCCTCCTGTGCGCGTTCTCTCTCTTTCCCTCTCGTTCTTCGTCTCGCACGCGCTTCCTCTGTCTACTCTCATCCTCCCCACTCTCCCATACCCTCGCGTCGACCCTATCCATTCTCCCTCTCTCTTGCTCCTTCGTTTACAACCCCTTATAACCCTCGCCTCCCTCCTGACTGACCGAGAGGGATACGCAATAGTCACCCCCGGTGGTCCTTCCGTATGTATCACAGCCCTCGTTTAATTATTCCTACACGCAAACCAGCTTCGAATAGTCCGCGGAGACAAATTTATCTTTCGCGATGTTCTTCCCTTCGTTTCCTCCTCGCGCTCGCATTTTCCGCCCGTACAGCCGACCTCGTGCGCTCTCGGGACCGGCAGATAATTCTTCGAAAACGAGGGTTTAATTCGCCGTAAAAGAAGAGGAAGAAACCGAACGGAAGAGGGATGGTGGGGAAATCTGATCTTGCGGGGAGAGTCACGATGGAAATTTTCTGTGATTTATTTTGCGGGAGACTCCTATACTCGATTGTTCGTATCGAACGTGCGTCGATGACGGTTCGCCCTCAGGCGGTTTTGGGGGAAGGCGGAGAGAAGGGGGCGAGCATTTATCGAGAGAATAACTTTTCGAATCTGCTCGAATTAACCAATCAAAAGGGCATCGCCGCCTTTCATTCGCTCCTCGCGCTCGTCGTTGCAAGACGAGCAATCGCGGGAATTATTCGAGCGACCCAAATTGCTGAATTGTAAAATCGGGCCGCGGCGCGCGACCGGTAACTGTGTTACGGGGCTTGCTCGTCCGTGATGCGTCGTATAGGAATATTAAAGGACTCGGATTTTTCAACATTGACAATGAATGCACTCACTGCTCGCGAGTAATTACAATGGAACGGGAAAAAATTATTATCCTCCGTCGAGTCTCCGGCAATTTTCTCTCCTTCGATTTGCCGAGGAATATCGTTCTATCTCGACCACTCGCTCAAAGAACGCGACGACGCGACGGAGAGACGAGAAAGGAAGGAATGAAAAAAAAAAAGAATCGTTTCACTGGCCTAAATGTATCGAGGCAGACGCGATCGGCGGAACTTACATTGGCCAAAAGCCAGGATTCAAATCCGGTTTACGTTTGGCAAAACGCTCCCACGGGCGCGCAGCCCGTGTATTCTTATTTCCCTAGCAAAACTTCATTTCTGACGACTCGATGCTTCTATATGAATATAAATATGTTCTCTTTCGGCATGTAGGATGCCGCCGTGAAACATTGCTCCTGGCAAGGGCTGCTACCCTCTCGGGGGATCTCGAGATCCGATCGGCGGCCGCCGCCTGTATGCAAGATTGTCAACTATCGTCTCGAGCAAGGGCCAAGATTTTTTTACCCCTCGATGGAATATCCTAGAGATGCAATCCCGTTTCATCGTACTCTTAACCAAGTCGCTTACCGAGAGCGATATTCTCGATCGATTGGCAATTTATCGGTACGCACTTGCCAGAGATCTCGTTTCGAATGCTTTGCTAATTCGCGGGTGTAACACTTACGTGCACAGGCAGTGGGCGGCGGTGAGAATGTATTTGGAATCGAGTATTGTGCCGCCGCAAAAATGTCCACCCTTTCTCGTGATGCTGACCAGCCAAGGAAACTCCCGGGGCACCGCGTTCTGCCCGCCGACGACACGAGCGCTCCGCCTTCCTGTTTCGGCCTTCCCGCACGGGACGTCCGCCACTGTCATCAAACGTGAATTTCCTCGTTAATGCTCGATAACAATTAATTACGACGACAGGCCGCAGCCTGATAACGTGGCGTCGACAGGTACCATGGAGATGGACGAATCTATTGATCTCGCCAACTGAACTTCGCAGCAACATTGATGTCGTAGGTGACGCGAAAAAATATTTATTCGTCCTGAATTTCTAATTACTCAGAAATTCGTCGCTCGAAGCTGGCCGAGAGACGGGATAAAAAATCATTAGAAGAGGCTTAACGAAAGATTTACATTCCAGCTGTTATCTCGTGGACTCGAGGGCCCGAGTGGATCTTAAAAATCCGCGTCTCGACTTCTCGGGATAGAAAAAAATCCTTATTCCAAAATCGCGCTTCCGTTTTCGTTTCTCTTTTCTCAGCACTCCCGACGCATCTGTCCTCCCACGGGCTCGCCATACGTCGCGAAGCGAATTCTCCTCGAGGCCGTTAATTAAGTCTATAAATTGGACGACACTCGGCGGCGCTCGCGATTCTCTTAGCTGGCGTCTTCCGCACGTGCTCGATGGCTATTTGCTCGGGCGGACCTTTGTAATCTTCATACTTAATGAGACGGAGACACATCGCCGCAGTACGCCGTCGGTTAATTTCTTTTCATCACGATCCGCCCCGTCGGCTTTTTAAATTTGCCGCCTCCTCCACTTTATTCAAGAGCGGCACCGGGCCGACCCCGTTCCATTCTCGATTTTCCTCTCCCGGAGTAATCGCACGCGCCGTGGCATAAAATTGCCTAGCTGATTTATTCGAAAGAAGAAGAAGAAAAAAAAAAGGAGAAAGAGAAAAAATTACGACGAGGATTCTTTCCCTCGCCACCGTCTAATTTCCTCTATACAACGATCGCCGTCCCGATTGACAAGGGCGTTGTAAAATTTGCGAACTCGATTGTTGCGAATTGCGGCGAGTAACCGAATCACGGACAGCCACTCTCACCCCTCCGAATATCCATCCGGTTACAGCGCGTAACTCTCCGCTTTGGCATCCTCCCGGTGCTCACGCGGCCACGAGCGAGTCGACGGGTATCGATCGACCCCACGATTCGACGATTAATGTACCGGACGTGTCCCGGGATCGGTCGGCGACTTCCCGGATCGAAGGTAGACCGGAACACGCGGCCAAGAGGCCGGCATTAGCGCGCACGAATATTACGGAAGAGGGTGATCGGTAGCGAGGGCGCGGCGAGAGGTGGAATTACGTTAAAAGTTGCCATGTAACCACGTTTACCGACTTAACGCACGAGCGCGGCGCCGGTGGTAATTCAGATTGATCGCCGAAACTTTTCAACGAGGATAGGAACCGCGGACGCGCAATCTACAAGGGATACTTTTTATTCCACGCGGATCGCGCCCGGTGGAAACTTGAGTTATTAATTATTTCGATATTATCCGCGCGATGCTCCGTGACTGATCGAAGGGTTGCGACCGCTGAAGATGATTACTTTCGCTCGGCCGGGCGCGAAGAGAGCGCGCGCTCTTCTCTTGGACGACGACGACGATGGGTGAGAAAATCGAACGGAAGCTTTACCTTCTCCCGTGTTTCCACCACCGCTCTGACTACTTTACTCTTACACTTTGAACCGTACGTAGGACGAGAGGGCCCTCGCGCTCTCTAAATATCTGCCCGACAAACGCGAACGACGATAATGGCCCAGGGGCCGAATCGCGTGCCGCGCGTGGGAAGAGGCAAAACACCGGGTTCTGGCCTCTACCGGCAGGAAGGAAGGATAATAGGGGATATATCCTTAAACCAGGATCGGCCGGATTCCGACGAATCCTGACCTGGGGTGAGCGGGTGGCGTCGCGACGTCCTCGGATGGCGGGGCGGGGGGGTCGTCGCATTTAATTGAAACCTGAACCGACGCGTACAGGAATGTTAACCGATTCAAGAGGATCCCCGTGGCGAACGTGGTACGGCACTGGGCGTCGCACGAATTTAATGCCCCGAGCAGATAGGGATAGATACGGCGGATCTGTCACCGCAATCCCTGCCACCTCCACCTCTACCTCCACCTCCACCTCCACCAACCTTCCTCCGTGTCCTCTTCGTCCTCCTCTCTCCACCAACCTTCGACCATCCCCTTCTCTCGGCATCCTCCCTTCCTCGTTTCACGCCCCGACTGATTAATTGGACTTCTACGCCTGCACCGACCAACGGCCACCCCTCCTCACCTCCCTCTTCGCACGCTCGCCCCTCGCCCACTACCGTTCGCGAAAGCTCGCCAGGAAGGGAGTAGAATCCGAAGTCGCCTCTATTCGGTAACGCGTAATAGATATGTCAAAAGCAGGCCGAACATGGTCATGATAATATGCCGATGCCTCCTCTCCGCTTCGCCGCTTTCCACTCTCGCTCACGGATTCGCCTACCTTCCATTGGCTGCTGCAGTCAACCCCCACGAGTCACCCTATACTTTTCCACCCTCCCGCTTTTCTTTTTCTTTCTCGATCGTGGATTATGGCTCCGATCTTGACTACGGTGAAGGGAAAAGTCGTTCGCCTCCTTCTCTTCTGGATATGGGTTCGTTGCACGCGCCGTCGTCCTTCTTCGAGAAGAAATTTATTTCGTGCAAGCAAGGAAGGAAGGAAGGAAGGAAGGAAGGAAGGAAGGAAGGAGTGGGGTGGAGCGAATGGCTCCGAGGGCAAGTGTGAAGCTCGTGGATATAATCTGAACGATTATCGGGGAATACGTGATTTAGAGGTGTGAGATGCGGGGGATAGGGATAGATGGAAATGCTGTTAGTGTTTCAAGAGATATAGGGGCTGACGAGCATTTGCACCCGTGTCTTCTGCGTAAACGAGATCTTGGGCCTGGGTAAACGAAGCTTCGAAGACGTGGCGGATACACGCGAGATGAAAAGTGCAGCTTGGATACACGCGAGAAAGTGAGACGACGCGTTGGTATCTTCCAGATTAGCGATAGACTTTGATACGATCCTCTTGGAACATCTGAAATTTTTCCGTTGGCTGAAAAATCGATCGTGTGCGAGAATTTTTCCACGTGAATGGATGAAATAGTTTCACTCTGGAAATGCGTTAATTCTTATGTACCGTCCCGTATCGTTCACGAATTCGGTATTGACAGAAGGCAATGATAAGATACGGGGGTCTCTGCGTTTGGCATTGGCCGGTCGTTGGCAAGAGCATGGTGTCAGTGAGCCGACGAGGTCGCTTACTCCCAAAGTTTTGGCCTTCCGCAAGGTTATCCGACTATTTCTCTATTCGACTCACGGCCCACCTTCCGCCTACGTAACGGGGCCCGCTCGCGCCTAAACGGAGAATACGGTAGACTCGTGGGAGCGTGGGGCCCGCACGTTTCCTTTCTCACTCATAGATTCTTAACACTTTATCGACCGGTAGCCTATTAATCGGCGTTTTGCCCCCAACGCTTACCGGCCGGTAGCCGATTAATCGGTTTTTTGTCGCCGATGCTCATTGGCCGATAGTTTACTAATGATTCGCCATGGGAACGAATACTTCGTTACCAATTATTGAGATAGAATTGTCAGATTGTACCATAGCTCCACATTGACATGTAATATTGAAAACGGCACATGGTCGACAGATGAATCAATAATCTTTGAACTTTTTTGTATCTGCAGCCGAGCGGCCGGTGAGAAGCGCGTAGAATGTTGAATCGCTACCGGTCGATAAAGTGTTAACGATGCACGACCACGGGAATCGAGAATGGAATTCACGAAGAAAATTCGAATTACGCGAAACCGCGCGATTTCTCAAGCGCGGTGAAACGTTCACTGGAGAAGCGAGCAAATTCACCGCGCGCGGCCTCAGCGTAGATTCGGAATACGAGAAGAGATGAAATTTTCTCGAAAGTCAAAACACCCACCAAACGAATCTACTTCACTCGTTTTCCAGCAACGGTTCTCCAATACCCGGCGTACGCTAGGAGAACGATTTCGTCCGAGCAGCGTTTAAACGCAAAACAAATGATTTCCACGTGAGGAACGCAGCGCGGATTAATTGGCCCGGGGTTTTTGGGAGGAGAGGTAAAAAAGTAAATTTTCCGAGAATTCATTGGACGTGCGAACAAAGCGGGACGGGGCTCGCGTGAGCGCGAAAGCACAGAAGGGCTGTCCCCCTCCTCCCATCATTTGCATAATTAACGACACGCGCTATCGGTTTTTCGTAAAGCGGACAATCAACGTTATTAATTTCTGTCATTTGCGCCCTGGCGATTCGCCGGATATTTCATGGCGACGAGCAGCTCGCCAACGAGATAATGAGATACTCCATAAAGCCCCGCATTACGCACTGCATAACATTATGCAAATAATCGATCGACGAGGGCGCGCGCCAGCGGAAGCTCGTCCAAAGTCCCGAACAGCGTGAGAGCTATTTTTAAAATTCGCCCTAACGATAAATTGAACAAAAAATGTCACGAAGGTTCCATGGTTCTTCAAAAATCTCTCGAGTAAGCTCACGCAGCCCGATTGGACCACTCGACCAGAATTATCTGAGCTCGTTGTCGAGCTGCAAGCAGCCGAGATCGCTTCAAACGTAACGCGGACGGGTGCGCGCACCCCCGACGCGCGAACTCCCCAGGCGCGCGCGCGAATTTCCACCTCGAAAATCACGCCTCGTGCGACGCGCGTGCCCGCGCTTCGCACGCACACCTCCCATCGGGGACCGATTTTTCTTTGCTCATCCGTAATGCGAGTGCGCGCTCGCCGACGAAAATTGAAACACGATGTCTAGCACGCGCTGCGCCGCCGAGAGGCTATCGGAGAAAATATTTTCAATTCGCTCGTTGGCTCGTGGAAGCGAGCGGTGTCGGTGGCGAGGTGTTTCTGGGTTCTTGGATTGGTTAAAAAAATTTGCGGCTGCTCGACGAGCGAATCAGTTTCTCGTTTGGATCGATACGGAAGATAAGTCTAGTCCTCTTCCTCGTTCATCGAGCATAACTTCGAGTCGGACGATCAACACGAGGAACACCTCGTCTCTCTCCTCGTCCCGTTTAACCCGAGGAAATTTATGATTCTCCAACGACTTATTCGCGGTACCAGACCCCTCTCCAACTTCAGTCGTGCTTTTCGCCCTTCTCGTTCACCATCCCCTCCGTCCTCCTACCCTCGCCCCCATCTCTCAATGGATCTTCTCCCTGCCGCCTTTCCTCTTCCTCCACTTCCTCCTCCTCTTCCTCTGCCTCTTCCTTTGCCTCTTCCGTTCCCACTTCCAGGTCCCTCTACCCTCGCATTCCGTCTTCCTCCCCTCCTCCACCTAGTTCTCTCGCTCCCCGCTCACTCACTCTCGGATATTGGCTTCGAGGCGAGGCGGAACGAACGGAACGGGTCGGTACGCTAATGGCGAACACTAAATTCGGTTTATTAACTTCCGGTGTTCCACCGTAATCCGCAAGCTTCTATCCCGGGGTTCTCCATTGACTTCCGCTCACCGTCTCGAGGTACTCCACTTGGGTTAAATGGACGCCCGACCGACGGAAAACGCCGAGTCGTCGTGGTCCTCCCTCTCGTCCCAACCATTTTCGTCGTCGTCGTCATTTTCTTCGCCTCGTTCTCTCGTCCTCTCTTCCACCTCTCCGTGCCACCGCACCGCGCCACCCCATATCTTCGTCCTCGATCCTGGTCCTCGTAGGATGCAGGCGGGCGCGGGACGGTGCATAAAATGCACCTAATATTATGCGCTCACTGTTCCAAACGTTGGAAAATAGATTTCGGGATTTCCGTTTCTGGCTCCGCGCGAAAGAGCGCGCCTTCTCTTCTTCCTCCTCCCGCGGGAGACCACTCCTCTTCGTGTTTCGTGACCACCCCCACGTGTTCTCCCACGCGGATACCCCTTGGCTTCTTCATTCTCGCAATATCCACTACTGCCAACTACTTTCAACCGTTTAACGGTTACCCTCGCACCACTCGACGGACTATCGCGAGATTCGCCTATGAATAGTACCCGTCGTAGCAGCTTTTACACCCGAATATTTCATCCCTCGTGCGATCGGAGGGTTCGAGAATAATCGAGTGTCATCTTGGCTCTCGCTAATGGCACGCGTTTACTTCCCGACCCGTGGCGGTTGTTACCTCTTCGTACTTCCCCGTATTAAAGCGCTCGATTTAACTACCGGCGACGGGAGCGAGTGGCCCGCCACGTCGAGTGCTCGTAATTTTAAGAAACCCTCAGACTTCCTACCTCCTACCCTCGAGGAAGAGAAATCTCGAGACGAGTCGGCAGGCGATTATTAAATTAATCGATTTTACCGGAGCGAGCGGGAGGTCGACGAGTCGCGCCGAACGCGCGGCTGACTCCTTCGAATACAAATTAACCCTCACCTCTCGCCGTCCACCCAGCGCTTTCTCACAGTCAAAGGGCATCGTTGAATTACTTACGGGCCGATTATTATCACGATCTAATTGACCCTCGCGGGCTCGTATCGAGGACCGTCGTTGAGCCGATAAACTCCGCGACCTAATCACAAGCGTGCGTCACTCTCTACCACCCAAAACCATCCCTCTTCGATACGTATACTCACGATTGTTGTATTCGTAGGCGAGAACACTCGTGCGTGCATCCTCGTGTATCAGGAAGCAGACGAGGAGGAGAGTGCAAGCGAGTGGACGTGGGATGGCCATGTTCGTCGTTCCAGAAGGAGAAGACAGGCGCAGGCGTTCCGCGTCGTCGGTGGGCAATCGAAAAGTGTCGCAGGCTCGTCCCAATCGGCGCTTCTTTATACGTAAGTACCTCGTGCGAGTTCGCCGTGAATGCATCCTTCTCTATCCTCATCTCTCGTTCACCAATTCGTCTCCCACTCGTTCCTGCGACTTCGTTACCTTCTGGGCCTGCCACCACTCTTCGAACTTTTCGTATCGTTGTCCCTGTGCCATCCGACATTGTCACCTCGTCTCTCGTTCCCTCTCGCTCTCGCTCATGCCCTCTTTCTCCAATTCCTTCCCCTACCTTCGGCCCCCAGGGCCGTGAACTTCAGTCGAGAGCGCTCCGATATTCGTGGCCATCGATACGGCGCAGCAGGGACGCGCCACGCTTCGTCGTCGTTTGCGGCGCACTCGCGCGACCGAGCGTCGCGCGCGAAACGGAAATTCAATTGTAAAACAAAGCCCGGGCCCGACGACCTCAACTCGCGACGCGCCAAGGCGAGCTCGCGATCGTGCGTCACGACGATCTCTCTCGCGATTGCGTGGTATCGATTTCACGTTACAGTCAAGGGCCCGAAGGGAGTCCCTTTTTAAGTAGGACTCTCGTGGCGAAACGTCGCTGGCCTGTCAAGTGTGATGGGCGCAATATCGTGCGGTGATTTCGATAAGTAAATCAAATTGCTTTCGTTGCTTTCCTCGAACTCATTTCTTAGCTTTTCTTCCGTGCAATTCGAGGTCCGGTTAAAACTAAGAATCGAGGGGGGATAAATTGAAGGCGATTGCTAAACTCGACGGCGATCGTCAGGTGGAGCGTTGGGTATGGGCAGAATGGTGCGCGCGCGCGTTTCGTCGTTGACTCTAAATTCATCTTCCTGGGGCGTTTGACTGGTCCGGCCTCGAATAAACATTGGTCGTACGTAATCGTCCCTTGTACACGCGCTCGGCCACCGTTCGAGGCTCGTCTGCCTGTCATCGACGAACGGCAATCGGATTACGTGCCTACCTACGAGTAATCCCAGTGACAGGTGGACAGGATAATCAGAGAAACGTGGAAACCGTCGTTCCTGGGGACGCGAGCAGAGGCAGAGGATGTGATGACACGAGAGGGCGAGAGAGAGAGAGAGAGAGAGAGGACTCGCTCGTTGGTGGTAGGACATAGTAACAACGTCGCTGCCAACTCGCGAACTAATTATGCTCTCGGGAGATTTCTACCCCTCCCTCGGTTTCCCTCGTGTAGCGTCGTTCAGAAGAAGGAAGAGCGAAGGGAGAGATGAAGGAGAAGGGAACGAGGGAAGGCAAAAGCCTTAATGCACGAGGGTCGCTAATTGTTCAGAAATCAGTGGATTAGGTTACCGCGACTGGAGCCGCGATGGCAATACGTGCGAGGAGTAGTTCGATGCGAACTTGAGGAGAGAAGCTAGGAGGTACATACAAATGGAGAAGAAGAAGGAGAAGGGGGATGAGGATCCGAGGGCGCGCGCCAAGTGTGCATCGGTAAATTAGAAATTATCGCGTCGAGATCTCCATTCGCGCGAATCTCCCTCCTTCGGCGTAGGTCTTCTCCTTCGACTTCTCGGCCTACATTAATATTCCAGCGCTTACGTCGTCTGGGGTCGAGGAGAGGCTGCAAGAACCTGCGAGGAGAGAAGGAAAGGGGTAGAAGCCGTAGAGATATCGGCCAGTACCGACGCATTCTCGAGCCCATGGGCGAATTCTTTGATTTCTCGGTCTAAGGGCTTTATCCGAGGGCGCGTGGACTACCAACGATGCATGTTAATCGAGGCCGCAAGACGAATCGCACGGATGACGATCGATAGCGAAGTTCGAATGTGGGACGCTCCTCGGTCGATTTCACCCTCTCACTGGTGGCACCCTCGAAGGAGGAATTCAGCTGTCGGTGGTGGCGGACGAGCGACCGTCGAGAGCGAAAGGGGAAAAATTTATTGCTCCCGAGGCGGTGGAGAAAACATCGATCGGGCAAAATCTGGAGTAGGACGTGTGAAAGGTGGACGATCGACGAGGCTAACGTAGTCCGTGGAATATCTCCCTCTTCAGACAGGGGTGAAATTCTTTTGAAGTCATTTTGCGCCGGAAGGGGAGCGAGGAGGAGTCGGGTGCCGCGTGGAGTTTAAGAGCTCGAACGTAAAACGAGAACTCTGCTCGTGGGATAAATCGCGAGTAGACGAGGGAAATAGGGAAGGCGAGGAGTATCGTGGCACTCTTGGATCCGAACTCGTTACATCTTCGTCTCACATTCGTTTCGCTCGATCTATTTGTCATTGCGGTAAGGTCCGCTTCGAGAAGAATCTCATCGCTTGCCAATTTTGTCTCGATCACGTTTGACGCGGCACGAAGCAAATTCGTTGCTCCGCGTGGAGGAGCACGAGAATCGATTCCGAGAGGAAAGGGTCGCGTTCAATTAGGAAAATGTGGAACACCGCGTGGCGTAGTACAATGCAGGGAAACTCGATGCAGATACCTTCTGTCTGTCTCCACCCTGCTTTTCTCCTTCACCCCTTTCCACGGTCTTTTTCCGTTCTGCCTCTTTTCGCCTTGTCCCGCCCCGTGTCTCGCGCGTCCTTCCCACTCCATCCTCGTTTTATCGAGCGTTCGATTTAGCAGTGAGACGGACGTGCGAGGGAGGAGAAGGAAGATAGCCCGCACCGATCGAGATCAATTAGGCAAATGTGGAACGCGATGTACTTGAGTTAACAGCGAGCTAATAATATTGTCTCTCTCTCTTTTTCTCACTCTCGTTGTCTCTCTTTCTACCGTTTCCCTTTGCCAAGAACGAGGAAGGAATCACCTGTCAGTAAATGTTCACGGTGCAGGTATACCCCCTCTCAGCCGAATCTACGGACAGAAGCGTGTCGTGCCGCTCTCAGACGCCAAGAGGTATCCGCCTACGAGTGTGAGTACGCGCGGGCCGACCGCACACGTAAGTAAGCTGCTGAGAATATGAAAGTGAGAGTGACTCGACTGTTACTCCATCCACGTTCCGCTGAACTTGACCCACTCTTTGTCTCGTGATACAACGTGGCTCTCACACCTACGCCTCTTCCGACCACTGCGGTGTTACCAGCTGCGGTAACATTCTCCTTCTCCTCTTTGAAGTGTACAATTTTTCGACAGCTGTGCATTTCAAATGGATCATGCGATTAGCAGGTGAAGTTCGTCCGAAGATATTACGAATCCGTCGAAAACAAAGGTGACTTCGTTGTCGAAGAGACTGGCTGAACTTTTTTTTTTGGGGAAATTGAAAGCCCGGGTGGCACGAATTCTAATCGGTCATTAGTTCCTGGATTCCCCTATGAACTTCCTACGCCTCGGGAGAATCTGCGGGCGGTCGTATCGGTCGTACCGCAAAATTTTGGCGATGACGCCGCTCACCTGCGTGAGGTCGTGAACCTTGGACGAGACGTCGGAGTGGCGGCGAAGTCACTGACACCGGCGAGGACACCTAGACAAAAGTGAAGTTTGGCGGGCGAGAGTCTTCCGGTCCTTGGAGCCCACGGTTAACCGGAGTCTATTTAAACGAGACGACATTGAGCGTCTAATCGTCGAGTAAGTCTCTCGTCATGGTAAAGAGTCGTACGATTTTTTTCTTTCTCCCAGAGACCGGAACCTAGCTCAAGAGTGGGATAGAAGGCACTCGGCATTCGGCGATAAACTCGCGCCAATCCCTTTTGACGTTTATGAATAGGAATTCTCGCGTTGAATATGTTATTCCTTGAACGCTTCTCGCGGCGTCAGCCTCTACACACGGTGCGTCCGTCAGGCACGCGCCTCAAGGCGAACTTTAAGCGTTAGATAGCCGTGTTTGTCTTTCCTCACCTTCGCGGCTCGATAAAGCGACTTTACATGGCAACCTGTCAATTTCAACTATCAAGACGACTCTGTGCTAATAACTACTTATCTGGTGACAGGGAAATTGCTTCGTCTCGCGATAACCTGCTCTTTTATGCAAAAGGTCGCGCCTCGTAGAAAGAGAAATTAGCGACTGTTTGACTTCTCTGGAATTCGACGAATGTAGGCACCTTAGGCCGACCGTCGCATTCTCTAACACGTGGTATAGTAAGAAGTCGTTTTACCTAAAACCACGCAAAACTCCTTCATTTGCTTAACTGGAGCAACGTGTGGTTGGCCTACATTTGTGGAAAATTACAGGGCACGTTTCTCTTGATGCCTCTCCTGTTCGACAACACGAGTCTCGATAGAGACTCTTCTTCGGTTTAAACGAACGCGATTGTTGCAAGGGAGTCTTTGAGATCTTTGAGAAAAAAGCTCGACTAATTAAGTTTAACGATCTCGGGGCAACGAAAACGCCTCGGCGAAATTCCGCTACGTCGAAACTGTGTAGGGGAGTGGATGAGGAAAAAAAGGCTCAACTTGATCTCAGACTTTCCGGTGGAATTAAATTGTAAAAGTCGAGAGAGTTCGGAAGTTCAATAGAAGGTATCAATGGTGTGCATAGAATAGCAGCAATCGGGTTATGGCGGACGAGCGTAGCCGCGGCACGAGATAAAACTTGCTTGCCGTGCAACGGGGCTGCAGCCGGCCAATCACAGGTCGATTCAGGGAGAGGAAAATTGGATTTCCACCGTGGCATCCACGTAGAATGACGTCGTAATGTTGCCTACGTGCACGATATATTTATTCGTTCGAAATAATTTCCTTCTTCTTTTTCATTCGACGCGACTAGTCGAATGAAACGTGCGCGCACTCACTCGATCCTATTCGAAGAATCGATATCTACATCCTCTCTTTCGCCGGATTTCAGATCGTCTCCGAAGGAACGTATCGAAATAAAAAAGAAATAAAAAAAACTGTCGAAAATGATGAAAGCCGAATAAAATTCGATGCCGAATGGGGAGTAAACCAGGACGCGAGGATAGGCAACGATAATGTTGGAAAACTCATTTAATAATTTAATCGGCGCGCCGGAGATCGGTTCATTGGTCGCGTTCAATTTCATTTGTACACACAAAAAGCATTTGATTAAACTGCGATATATCTGGCCAAGCGGGTCGTGCCCATAAATGGCGCATGAACACGATGCATTTTGCGTTTATCTTTTTCACTCGTAATATCATTCCGCTTTTCATTCTCTCTCCTTCTCTCTTACTCCTCTCTCGTGAAATCGTTCGCACGCGAGTACGAGCATTACGCCGATCGACCAACCGAGGAGGACCACTCCCTGGAAATGCGCGTGCAAATACGTTAGCTACGCGAAGCTAAACCGAGCTTTAAATCGTCAACGCGCGCACAACGCACCGTTGTTCGCCACAATCCGTCCATTGACTCTACGTCGAACTCCAGCGCGTATTCGATGACCATCGAAAGTTCGATGCTTTTTCTACCGTTAGCAAACTCGCGTTAAAACCCGATCGTGCCATAGCCTCCTCTTTTCAACTTGCTTTCAACGATAGACAACAGCGACGTGGAACGAATGTGCGCGAATATTGGTGGGCGAGATATTTCATCGGACCAGAGGAGGTGTGATGCGAGGAAGGGAGGAAGAGGGACGGGTGGAGGGTGACGCTTTGCCACTGTCGACGTTGTAAATTAAAATTAACGAGGGTGACCGCGCGCCGTTCCACAGCTTTTCACCGCGTTTGACATCGCCCACCACCTTTCCGTTTTCTCCGCCTTCTTCCACCGGTTCTTCTTATTTTATCCATTCTCCAGCCTCTTTTTTTCTCGTTCCTAATATCCTCGAGTTCCCTCCATCGTTTGCGAGCTTTAGATGCTCTTACGTCGGCGAGAATGTTTAGAGAAGAAAATCATTCTTTGCTAAAATACGCGCGGACGAAGGTGTCCATTCTCCTCCGGGGCCCGGTTAATCGTGCATTTTCCGAGGGGAATGCAAGGTGCACCAGACAGGAATTAAATGTGCATTCGAACGACGACTCGTCCGCGCGCATGCTCCACCATTCGCGATCAATCACGCGGCACACAAAGGGTTAATAATTGTCACGGTGAAGGTCGCCGATCGAAGGGCACGAAGACGTCCATCGAATCATACGGGCGCCGATGATTCGTCAAGCGGAATTGCCCTCGTAAGAATAAAACGAGCTGTTGTGTTTGGACGGCCGCTGTGGCATTGGCGGGTGTCGCAGTGCCCCACTACCAGTTTAACCGACGCGATAAACTGCAAACCTACTTCTCGCAAGTCGACCTAGTCCTCCTGGCCTGGAAAAGAGACTGGGCCGATCGGAATCGGCGGGCGTGCGAGTCGTGTCATCCTTGTCGATGCATTTTGTAGATGCACCGACATCTACACCGACGTGTCGTCGAAGTGAGCGCGCCACGGGGTAACGCATGTGCGAAATTATCGACGGCCCGGATTATAAATCTCCGCGCTCCCCACAAAGACACGATTAATTACCCCTGATATTAATTGCCCGTTTTACCGGCGCGTATGCGGACTGGCCTATTCCAGGCGCAAACGAAACTCGCGCATCCACGTGACACGGCAAGCGTTTTGCCGAAGCGATAGATTTTCACGCGCTCCGTCCTTTCGAATCTTCAAACTTGCGCCGTTATCCCAGAATTTACTTCGCTGTTCATTTAACTTGCCGCAACGTTGCGAATATCGAAATTGAAAATTCAAACTGGCCATTGTTTACGGAGGCACTTGGTCGCGTAGCTGCGTATTCCGAGTAGCTGCGGCCTTTTAGGATTTCCTGATTCACGCGGGAGCGCGCGCGTACGAAGCCGGGTTCTGATGGTGGTAGAACGAGAAGAGAGAGTAGAAATTTGTGAAGAGAGAACGCGATAGGAGGATGGAAAGGGTGAGAGAAGGAGGGAGGGAGAAAGTGCGCGAGAGGCAAGGCAATTCCTCGCGGTGTACTCTCTCGCTGTCGGGGCGCACAAGGAACATCGTGTGCGGAATGGATTACGCCTCCGCAAAGTCAAATAAGCTTATATCGCTCGAATGGTGCCGTCGTCGGAGGAACGAGTATGCGCGTATAAAAGGGACGGAGAGCGCGTGGCGGAGAGACAAGGAGAACTGGATGAGAAGAACGAGGGAGAGAAATGACGAGAGAAAGGGAGCAAGAGGGAAACGAAGGAGGGGAGTGGAAGAGGAGATGGCGCGCAGCTTTATCCTCGGAGCTTTCGTCTCGGCATGCGCTTGCATTCGAGCTTGCTGCGCCGCGTTGCGTGTGCGTTTCGACGCACGAATAGACGGTGACGAGGATGAGAGAGAAGGAGACGAAGTAGAGAGAGAGAGAGAGAAACCTACGAATGCACGCATCCACTCGCCTTCCCCTGCAGCAGCATTGTAGAAGCACGTACGCGCGAGTGGCAGGAGCGGGTGAGCGAGAAGGTAGATGAGAATGCGCAGCATTCGAGAGCAGACTGAAAGAGAGAAGACGAAAGCGAGAGGGAGGAGAGGAGGAGATCCCGGATGAATGGATTAAAGAAACGTGCCGGGATTGCACGTGTCGCTATTATGGCTCTCACCTTGGCCGAGGCTGCTTCGCCCTCCTCGCTCACCTTCGTCGTTCTCCATTCTTCTCCTCGCTCACCTCGGTTCTCCTCCATCGTCCTCCACTTCGCCATTGCACCGGCGGTGACTGCACAAACGCATTCCTCGATATATTGTGCAATCGTCGCGTGGACCCGGTGCCATCTCCTGCCCCTGCCTCTATCGCCGGATCGCTTTCATCCAGGTATGTCTTTCGGGATGCGCTTGCACGCGAGCCGTCAAAGAGACCGGCGTATTCAGAATAGGATTATGCTCCCGTGAGTAAGCGGGCACTCGCGAGAGATTCCATTAATCTTCAATCCCGAGGAATATCGATCGCGAATTTTTGCAGCTGAAACCAGATTTTGCGGGGAAGGTTAATGGCGAAGCAGGAAACTGTATTAATCTATCAGTTGGATAATAGGGTATTGATTAATCGAACGAATGTACATATCATATAGAATTAAAACGCTCGATTCTCTTCGTTAATTATCCTATGAAAATTACACGTGCAATTTCGATCGCGCCCGACGCTTGCGCAATTAAATATTAGACGAGCGATTAAATGTATATACCAGGTGTGGCGGTTAATAATTCTTAATTTTTTTAAGAGATGGCGCTGGAAACACTTTTTGGTTTATATTCTAACCTCTTATGCCATTCTGTTGGTATGACAGTACCTTTCAAAAGGCCATTAATTTTTAAAGTATTTCCAGTTAGTGTTATATTTTTTTCGTGAGTCGAAAGCCGTCGTATACTCGTGGAAACTTACGGTGACAATATACTAACGCAAGACGCTTGTGTCCGTTGGTTTAGACGGTTTAAAAGTCGCGATTTCGACTTGAAAAACAAAGAACGTTCAGGTCAACCGACAAAATTTCAAGATGCCGACTTACAAACATTGTTGGACGAAGACAATACACAAACTTAACAACAAATGGCAGAAAGATTAAATGTTGATCGCCGAACAATTTGTGATCGTCTGCATGTGATGGGAAAAATCCAGAGAGCAGGAAAATGGGTACCACATCTGTTGAACGATCGACAGATGGAAAAGCGAAAAACGGTGTGCGAAATTCTGCTTTCTCGGCATGTAAGAAAGTCTTTTTTACATCGGATCGTCACGGGGGACGAAAAATGGATATATTTCGAGAAACTGAAGCTCAGAAAATCATGGGTTGACCCAGGATAACCATCAACATCGACCGCAAGACAGAATCGCTTTAGAAAGAAGACAATGTTATGTGCATTTGGTGGGCTCAGAAGGGTGTCGTGTACCATGAGCTTTTGAAGCCAGGTGGAACAGTTGATACCAGTCGCTACCGCCAACAAATGGTGAAATTGAACTATGCATTGATCGAAAAGCGACCAGAATGGGCTAAAAGACATGGAAAAGTAATTTTGCAGCACGACAACGTCCCATCACACACAGCAAAAGCGGTCAAAGACATCATTTCTACACTTGGCTGGGAACTCTTGCCCCATCCGCCGTACTCATCAGACTTGGCCCCATCGGATTATTTTTTATTTTCATCGATGTCTCACGCACTCTCGATGAAACACTTCAATAATTACGAAGATGTTGAGAAATGGCTTCAGGATTGGATCACCTCAAAAATGCACGGTTTTTCTGGGAGGGGATCCACAAATTACCAGAGGGATGGGAGAAATGTGTAACTAGTGATGACGCATATTTCGAATAAATGAATCTTTACCTTTCTCCTAATTTAAACGTGTTCTTTTAAAGAAAATATTAAGAATTATTAACCGCCACACCTGGTACATACTTGAAGTGGATCGAACGATCTACCAATTAAATTTATTAACGATAATGAGGCAATGTAAATTATATCGGAGTAGATCCCTGCGATGTTGATGATGGGGTGGGTAGAACAAGGGCGCGCCGTTTATTTAACGGGGATTTAATCATTTCAATGAGGATAATTAAATCGTGAAATTTCGTGGAAGCTCCTAACTATTTTCATATGAAAATTATTAACCCGCGCGGATATCTCCGTCGAGTACTTCCTACTATTTTCCTCGAAGTGTATCTTTCGCGTGCCGACCCAGGAAGGAAGGTTAGTCGTGAACGTCACGGAGCGGAACGCAACAATCTCCCGGCTGACTCACCTCGTCCTCCCCGAGGAACTGATCTTTACCTTGGCTTCTCGTGGCCCGTGGACAGCGGTCGACACCAAGCAGCTTCACTCGAAGCAAGTTTTCCAGGGGGAGTGTACTCCTGTCGGTCCGCTAAATTGGACACCGTTCAACGTCTCAACTGGCTCCCGGTACAGTATACTCTGCGGTACGCCCCGCGCGTTCACGCGAACGACGACGCGAAGCCGCGTGGAAGTGCTCTAACCGTGCCATAGGTAAACAGATAAATAAATAAACGAATTGGAGAGCGCGTCGAGGAGGACGAACGTCTGTCCGACAACGATAGGTGAGAGCCTTTTGAGTAGTATTCGTCGCAGTCATACCAGCGTAAAGATTTATACGCCACCTTCTTTTTCCACCCTTCTTTTATCTGCACTTCGAGAAAGGTCCCTTCTCCTCCTTCTCTCTCTCTCTCTCTCTCTCTCGTCCCGTCCACCCCCTCTCGCTTCTCCCTTTCTTATTCTCTTTCTTCGACTGGCCGCCCCACCTCCTCGAGAACTCACGAGCTCGCGTGGTACGTCCATAAATCCGCGAGCGTCAACTCGATCGGGCGGAAAAGCTTCACCTCTTTCTATCTCTTCGGCAGCGATCGAAGCTTATCTCACGGAGTTATAGGCCGCGGTCGATCGAGTGCACTCACCCTCAGACCCCTTCCCTCTCCCCTCTCCACTTTCCACCCCTTCACTTTCCCTCTCGCTCTCGCCACTTTGGTCATCCGTCTGGTGGCTGCTCCTTGCCTCCGGGTCTGCCTGTCCGATTTGAATATCGTCGAACAGACGGCAAAGGTAAACGCGCCAGGCAGAGAAGAGACTAGAGGAAGAGGACGAGGGAGGAATGCACTCGATACCGCGTCGTTAGGGATTATCCCCTCTCGATTTCGTTACGCCGAATTGCATTGGACCCCTCGTAAATTGAGAACGTGGGGCGCGTGAATTTCCGCGTGCGAGCGGACCTCCGTGCAAAATTGTAGGCGCACGCGTGCAAAAAACCCACCCGCCCAAAAAAAAAACAAAACAGGTCGCTCGACCGCGAGTAACGGAATACGACGAATTTACATTCTCACTTTGCCAATCCCAGCGATTGCTCCACGCAATCGCCATTCACCTTTACGGCGAGAGATCGAAATTAAACGACCGGTAGTACCGCGAGGACTACGTGCCCCGGCGCGGTTTATTACAGCGCGCTGGCGCAGGGAAGCGCAGGGTAAAGCAGAGCGCGAGCACAACGACAGTCTCACTACCTACCGTGGCTTCCGTCGCAATCCGGTAATTCCATTCCCTCGGCGGTGCGCGCGAGGTCCACCGAGGATCCACACTTTCGCTAACCAACACATCCAACCGACGGATCGAAGACGGTTAACGCGAGCGCGAGTTACACTCGCGCGCGACACGTCTTCGGAAGCTTCGCTCAAGAGAGGTGGAACACGGTCCCCGGAGTGGAATCATTTCGCTTGTAGCCCCGCGGTAAATTGGTAAAGTTTTCGCGTTTTCCGCGCTCGCAACTTAACCTACCGACGTTATAATTTGATGTTCCCAGCGACACGGTTAACTCCCCAGGCGCACCCTTCTCCCGCTCGCGCTTCCTTTGAGCCTTGCAGGGCTCTTTGCCACGTCTCTTCTCACGTTGTCTTCGCCCCGCTCCTCCCGCAAGGACCTCGAGGTCGAATCCGAGTGGCGAATATTTCGTGAAACGCAGGGACCCCGCGCGGATTTTGCCGAGAGACGAGGCAGGAGAGAATGGCGAGTATTAGCATTTAGAGCGTGAGGGTCGCCCGACCACTTCTCTTCCTCCTCCTAGTAGCGCGCGCCCGCTTCCTTCTTCTCTCTACTTCTCTTTCTCGGGCCCTGTCCCTTTTCTCTTATGAAGACGCAACTTTAACGAGACAACCCTGGGAAATTCCTGCGGGACCTTTCTTCTAGGTCCCGAAGCTGCGAACAGGAGGCAAGGGATAGTCCTAGCCGCGTTCTCTTTTCTACCTTGGGCGTTTTCTCTCCCTACGCGACGAAGCTTTTCTCTTTCTCTCTCTCTCTCTCTATGTTTGCGAAACGTGACGTTTAGCGCGGTTGCTTTGGCACCCGAGGCGAGAGAAAGAGGGAAGTGGAAGAGGGACGGGTGGGTGGAAGGCAGTGGAGAGAATAAGGTAACACGCCGGGGCGGAGGATAATTAGAAACGAGGTAGGGAAGGCAAAGAGTTTAGCTGTCCAAATCTCTTCCTTTCTTTCCAGACCAACCGCCGTTTCACCCTTGCCCATTTTCGTTCGCTCCACTTTCTGGGAGCTTCTGCCGAGCGCGCGCTCGCCTCTAATGAAGATACGATTTTAACGAGTTCCGAATATACTCGTCGCGCCGCCGCGCGCGGAAGTACACGTTGAAAAAGTGGCGGAAAGACACGGTCCTCTGGAAAACGCGAAAGATATCCAGTGCTAGCAGTTCTTCGACTTGTTCTTTGATTCGTCGGAAGAAATAAGTATCGGGAAACTTTCGGTCACAAATCGTCGGTTTAGATTAGGAAATTCTTTAATTCCCACCCCCATCACGCGACTCTCTTGCTACCTGAGTTCGAGCATTGGCGGATATCAGGTATCTTACAAGGGGAGGCTCACAATGTGTTGTTTCCAATTTTGCTGAATTTGAAATATGTCATAGTTCAGCACCCTTAGATGCTCATGGTACCCGGTTTTATATGAAGATGGCACGTAGTTTTCGAGAAAATTGCAGTTAAATATTGCGATTTTTCGGCCTAAATTGAGGATGTGGCAGCGCAGCGAGACACGCGTATCGACGAGACAAAGACATTTGATTCTCTGTTGTTTTTTCCTGTCTCTCGTTCTCGGGCGCTGCGCTGCCACATCCTCAATTTAGGCCGAAAAATCGCAATATTTAACTGCAATTTTCTCGAAAACTACGGGCCATCTTCATATAAAACCGGGTACCATGAGCATCTAGGGGTGCTGAACTATGACATATATCAAATTCAGCGAAATTGGAAACAACACATTGTGATCCTCCCCATGTTAGAACCTTCTTCGAGTGGGTGATGAGAAGAAAATTAATCGGAATTGGAGTTCGTCGAATGAATTACTCGAGTGTTTTCCGGGAGAACGGAAAATCGCAAGAATCTTCTTGCACTGGTTTCTTTTCGAAAATGCCCTGTCGTGCCGCATCAGTTCTTTCCTTCCTCGTTTCCCTTCTCTGTTTCGTTCGTCGACATCTCCGCTTTGTTAATGCACAAAGACTGCGTAAATCCACGGGCTAATACATTACCCGCGTCCATTAGCGAAATTAAACGAATAGGGACATTCAATTATTATTTTGCGATACGTCGGGATTATCCGCGATGCGTTTGAAGCTTTTCGTGCCACAGAGCCAGGGAGCCCCGCCATTTTGTGCATTCATGTTTTTGTTCATCTTGAAGGCACGCTCGCATGCTGCTTGACTCGTAATTATCGGGATTATTCCTCGCAGGGCGGGCGGTCGGCGAAGACTACCTTCGTTACGATAATGATGCTAACCGGGATATTCATTTAATTATACAAAGGACGAATGGATTACTCGCCACGTGATTCGCAAAACCTTCGCGAGGGATCTCATTACGAATAACGATGGTAATCGGAGTGCGTCATTAGGGCGATTAGCTCGGAACTTTTTACCTCGTACGTCCGTTTCTCTCGAAAATTCGCTCGTCACTGAAATTCGGTCCTTGAGATTCAACTGTCCGTGGAGCTTTCTTCTTCGAGTCCACGCAGCTGACAAGCCGATCTTCTCGCGATCACGCGCACGTGCAGTTATTCACGCGTGTTCACGAACGTATCTTCCTCGGCCCCTATCCGACGTGTGCCTCCCACCGGACGCGAGAAAATAAATAAATGACGGGCGATTCCCAAGGGTGGTTGAGCCCCGACGTGGCCCGAGACGAGGCACAAGGAGCAGTTTCTGTGTAGATAGCGCGAGAATTATGGCCACGTCGGGGGCCGGGGAGAGGGGCGCGAGAAGCCAAGAAAAAGCAAGGGAGCGAGAGAGGACGAAACATCAGGGGTGGGTTAAGCCCATCCCCGTCTTCCTGGCCTTACAACTCCGTAATTTTTACCCTCCGAGAAGTTAAGAGTAATTTACTGGCTCCACGTAGGCGTTATTTGGCTCTTCTCCCTTTCTCTCCGTCTCATTCTCGACCTTCTCGTTCCCCACCTCTCGTCCTCCACCCCGTGGCCTCCTTCCGCTCCACCTTCTTCCCACTATCCACCCCAATCCCTCCAGTGCTCGCCTCCCTCCCCCACGTCGTACACTTCCCTTCTACAAGAACGATCCCGGAGGCTGGCAGAGGATTCGGGAACTACAAGCGAACGCCTCTGCTCCTGTTAATTGTCTACCTCTGATGAACTTGATTTTCACCGAGAGCCGCTCTCCGCGCCCGACCCGTGGGACGAAGAGACGGAAGAGGAGGGAAGGAAGGAAGAAGAGTGGAGTGCCGCGCTAAGGACGAGCCGCCGTCGAGATAAATGTTAGCAATATCGCACCCAGGATAGTCCGAGAAGGCGGAGGGTGTGCTACCTGCTATCCGTTCTCCGGTCTCGCCCAGTGCCCGTGAATTTAAACGAGGGAGGAACGTCGTAATCATTCGAACGTCCCTTCGCAATTCCCGGCGCCTGCCTCTTCGCAGTAGCACGCGGACGTTTAAAAATCTTTCGGATCCTCGTGGAATTAGCGACGCACCGGTCGCCACTCGTAAAACCGGAAATTTCCAGTTTACTACGGATACAAGGGGGTGGGAGGGAAGGAACTAGATAGACACTTTAATATTTTGTCGGAATTTTCGTAGGGCCTGGGTTGGAAAGGATCGCGCGCCAAATTACGAGAGAACCTGGCGCCGGGAGATTCGACGAGAGGGTGTCGAGAGGGAAGAAGAGGATTACGAGCCGCGCGATACGTGAAATATTAATGCGACGGTATAAAACTGCGATATCCGTGGAAGCTGTGGAGGAGATGGCGCGTGCGAAATCGGGTCCCCTTGCACCCTCGAGCATTTTCCTTCTCGAACCGCGACGAGCGGTAGAGAGGGAGAAAGAACGGAGAAGGGTGGAGCAGGATAATTTCTCCTCCCTTCGTCGTCCTGTCTCTTCCGCTTTCTTTCTCGCAAGGCTCGTCGACGACGTCGTCGTGGGCCTCGTGGCATCGCTCCGTCGAGAAATATGCCGGTGGCGCCATTAATTCGATTGGCCCGAGGAGCCCTTCTTAGGCCTCCGGGATCCATTATGTATTAGGAGGATAGACCCACGGTCCACCGTATCCGGCCAGATTAAAGTTCGAACCGCCCGTGGAGAATTCGCTGAGCCATGCTCGTCGACAGTCGGGATGGATGATTCGTAAGAGGGAGAAACATCGTCGAGGAGAAGGAATATATATAAAGAAAGCGGACGAGGTTGGCGGCTCGGTGATAGTTATCTCGTGGAGAGTCGATAAGGTCTTTATAGGCTCCTGAAATTGGTCGGGCCACCTCAAACGACGGTGTATTATCAAAAGCAACCACCGCCGGTTCTCTTTCATCTCGGGCGCCCGACTCGTTAAGCTCTGCTTGTAACTTCTAAAAATCTCGGCTGCCGGTGGAACGGAGCGCGAAACGGTTTCCGCGTACGTTTCGCGGGACAAAGCCTGATTGTTTCGTCGGGTGAAACGGCGAAAGGGAGCGCGAATGAGGGAAGTGAAGAGGCCGAGAGGAGCGAAAGGGTGAAGCGGAAAGGACGAGCAGAGGGGAGGAGAGAGAACGGTAGAACTTCCGGCGCGCGAGAAAGTCGCTCTTCCTCTCACCTTTCATCCTCTCCTACTCTACCTCTTCCACCTCCAGAGCTCGTCTTTCTCGAACCCTCCGCGTCTCTAGCCCTCCCGCGGCAGCCCGTCGTATTTACCAACCGCATAAATACATAAGGGCCGTATGTACCGCCTCGTGGCACCATTACGCGTGGCTTAGTTACTGCATTTGTTACGAGATGTTGCGTGTTGTCGTTGCGAATTAAATTCCCCTCGGTTGCCCCTCGTAATTGGCTCGGGCGGCGTGGCGCTCCCCGCTTTACATATTATTTTATGCGAAAGGGAAATGAGAGACGCGGGGCTACTTAAATACTCGGCGGTCCCGCCGAGTGGACGGCTTTAAGCGCGATTATTCCGCGCGCTGCTCGCGCCCGCGGAATCCGATGCTCCTCCTGGCTTCTTTCCCCTTCGACTTTCAGCGGAACGAGCCACGGCCCTTCGACTCTTCCTCTCGCTACGGAGCAAACAGGAAGAAACGATGGACGAGAAGGTGGGACGAGGGGCGCGCCATTTAGAGCGAAATAGTTTTGAAAGTGGGCCACGTTCCCTTGAACGTTGATTTCTTTGTGAAAGTAATTCGTCCCACGGAATCGCACGACTTGTTCCGTCGAGAGGACCAATTCACGTAGGTCGTTCAGCGTTTAGAGGGTAAATGCTCCATGAAATATTCGCCATTTTCGTTTTCACGTCGAACGGATTCTGTTGGCATACGCGTCCAATCGTAAATTACACTTACCTTTCGGTGTGTGGCGAATTGAAGACCCGGGGGGTGATGTTGAAAGTCGAAAGAAAAGAATTTTTGGAACAGGCGGAAGAAAGTTGGTCGGAAAATGTATACGTCGGGTATTGTAAATATTATTTTATTGGACTTTTAGGCGTCATTGGGTACAACGATTTACACCACGTTGCTTACTTACAACACCTTACGCAATCTGGAAAAAATCGGTTTCGTCCTGTAGACTAGTGAAACAAAAGGTCAGGTATTTTTATTTCGTCTATCGGTAATATCGGCTCCGATCGCGCGTGCACCTCCGATCGGCGAACACAACGACGAGTTGATTCGTTCGTTTTTAAGAAACGATTAGGAACCGAGCGATTAAGCCAAGAGAATTTAAGAGTAAAGACACGTGGCCGCGCCACCGCGATGCTGATGCTGCTCCGAGAACGACAAGCTAGAATCGCTTTAAATCGATATCGAGCTCTCTCTCCTCTCTCCAACTTGCCGCTCTCCCTTCATTCGTAACTAGGGCTAACTTCGAATTTAGGACGTTTATCGGACACAGTGTACTATAACTTGTACCGGTTCTCGTTTGGAAAATTCTCAACTCAAACACTTCATTTTCTGCCTTCCCACGGCCGCTGATGAAAACCGAACCTCCAAAGTTGCACGCGCCGCGGGAAAGGCAAGAACGAGAACTTATGGCTAAATAAAACTTTATAAAAATATATCAACGAATAATAAATATATCTCTAACAGCGTCACTGTATAATTCGTCATATACGGCGTACGATATAGCCTATGCATTTACAGTCACTATATACACGCTATTTAAACTTACTACTTACCTAGATCAATATACAACAATTTAGTTTCCTCCTTCTCTCCGGCATTATTCGTTAAATCGTCTATTCGTCGGATTATTTTTCTCTCCCCGTATTTCCGTCGCACGATTAGGGTGCTTCTCTCCGCGCGAGAGATCTCGCGAGACTCCACGGGGAGAGTCGCCGATTTACGTAACGATCAAAACTATCCGCGCGATTCGATCCTTAGCGAGGAAACGACGAAAGTTTCCTTCCACGTTCACTCGGTCCATCGTTCGTCGTTCCCACGCGTCTCTCCTCGCTCCGCTCAAAGAATTTGAAAGACCCGCGCGACGATCCGACGATTCGTCGTTGTCGTCGTCGCAATAATTACGAAATTATCTATACAATTATTTACACATCGTCGGTGCGGTGCGTGGTCGAATACACGGTAATCTCGAACACGATCGGCTGGTCACGCGAATCGTCGACGAGTATATATAGTTTACAAAATCATCGTCGCTCGCGAAACTCATTCGTTCCACTGGCCCGCGTACCCAAGGATGCTCTTGCATACGCGTTCGCCGATTTCTCAAAAATTCCAAGGCGAGATCCTCACACTCGGTCGAATCGTCCTCAACGTTCCTTCCACCTCTCGTACGTACACGCGACAGGATGCAACGACACCGCGGAAAAATCTCAAATCGAGCGATCCATCGAATAGGAATCTCCCTGCTTTCGATCGAATCAATTGGCCAACTTCCACGCGTGCTCTCCCGAAGGATTCGATTCTCCTTCGGGAAATAATTTCGGATAGTTATTTACAACGTAGCTATCCCAGGTCCTCCGAATTGAGCTTGGCCGGTGATTCGCCCTCGATCCAATTCCTTCGCCCCACATCGTCAACAGAATCGATCTATCGAATCGCTTTCGGGGGGTCCCCGGCGCTCCTTAAGTTCTCTTGCGTGGTTCGGTTGTTTCTCAGCGCCGACGTTCCTGCAGAAACGCGAGGGTCAGGCATAGCAGGAGATACGTCAGGCTGGCCGACCGGAAGTGGGCGTGACTGTAACCGGAGGCCCGTGTCACGTTCAGCAAAACGGAAGCGTCCGCGATCCCTTCCGGCGAGCGTACTAGGAGGATCCACTCGCCTGCGTTGGACCATTGAATCGCCTCGAAGCGCAGGATCGTTCTGTAACAGGACTCCGTGCCGCCGTCCTGGAAGCAAAATGAGGAAAATGGAGTGGCATAGGGTTAGAATGAATTCGGCGTCGACGTCGGCGCGACACGGCGTGTTCGCCATTTCACGCGTGGGAGAGAGGAAAGAGGAAGCGGTCGCGAAGAGGATCTCTAGGGTGATTTTAAAATTGAACGCGATCGGAGAAACGCGCGCGAGAAACATGCTACGTCGTCGGAAGTTTATTCGAACTTTTCAGGGTCGAGGATAAATTTCTCCGATGACAATGCGCGAGATGGTTTAAACAGAAATAGAACGATACGGTCGTACAAATCGACGATGCTGCAACTCGGGAGTGAAACATCTTTCCTCAGTGGGGCACCGGGGTGCCGAGCGCGGTGGAACACGAGAATTATCAAGCGTCGTTTATCAGGAGAAAATGGAGGTGAAGCTTTTCCCGCGGTTAGCGAGCGTTCTTCTCATTCACGGGAGTTTGTCTTCTCCTCTCGTTCCCCTTTCTCTACCTTCTTCTCCTCCGCCCTATCCCAAGACGTTTTCGTAGCCCGCTTTACAGCGAGTTGCCAAAGTTTCCTTTTACAGGCCAAAAGGAGATAATAACGTGAGTCTAAGTTGGTCTACGTTTACGAGGAGCGGGTAAACGTTTTGGCCCCGCCGCCTCTCCTCCCGTGCGCTGCGCTCCTCTCGGCTTCCTCTTATCCACCCGAATCGTTAGGAATGCGCCCGCGAAGGAGTCGAGGAGTTTTTAAAACCTCGAAGGATGCTCTACTCGCGTGGCAACCGCCGAGAGGTCGAATCTTTTCGCGAAGTAAAAGCTCCACGGTGGTAACGCGCGCCCGTTCTCTCGCATTCGAAGCAGGGGGAAAAGTAAGTGGAGCTTTTTATCGTATAATGCTCATTAACTCCCGATTCGATAACGTCGATCCTCCGGTGCGTCTCCTGTCTCCTGTTATCAGATACGATCCCTCTTTAGGTCCTCGCGATTAAACTTTCACGTAAAACTTCCGCCCCAGGAGGAACTGGAAACTTCCGGCGTCGTTCTACGTTCTCGCTTCAATTATCCATCCCTCTCCTCTTCTCCGCTCTTTCTCTCCTTATCCATGCTTATTCTCTCGTTCTCTTTCTTCTTCCTTCGTCGTCGCTACCCCCACGGAATCCTCGTTTCCCTTCCGCGCATCTTTAACCCTCCTTCTCGTCCTCCCAGAATTCTTCCTTCCCCGGCCCCTTAGCTCCGCCACTATTAAACGGTTTATTACTCCGCCTCGTTGTTCGTCGAAAAATCAATCGCATTAAACTGGGCATAGGGTCGGGGCCCCCTCGTGCAAACTATAGAGAAGGCCGCGGGATCGATCGAACCTTCCCTCATCCTCGCCCTCCTCACCGCGTCCTCCTCATCGCAGTCGCAAGCCTCTCCTATGATTCAACTCTCCCGAGGTTTATAAGATAATTGACACTGATAAACGAACAATACCTGTTGTCCGCGCGTAGATCCCCAGATAATCGGGTCTCGGGCGATCGACCTCTCGATATTGGCGCCATTAAGAGTGCAGTGAATTTTTAAACTCCCCCCTGCAGCTCGCTTTTTCCCCTCTCCCTTTGCTCATCCTTTCTCTCACCTCCTCGGCCCCGCGGGAGAACGAGTTTATTGGCTTATCTCTCGGCGCCGCCGCTGGCCAACCGAGTGCTCGTAATTTCGAGGCTGGAATTTCTCGCTATCGTTACCTCGTTATCGGGGGGGTATTGTTGGACGATCCAACGGGAAAACGAGGAAAATCGCGAGAAGAGATCGGGCGAGTAATGAGAGAAAACTAGTCGATTTCGCGCAACGAGTTTAATCGCATGCATCTCCGCGTGTGTATTAAAAGTTCACGAGCACCGTTGCTCTTCGATTTTCACTTCTTTCATGCTCGCCGAAGGTTTGCGCACGCGAGAACTCTCAGGTTCGTGGCGCTCTCGGTACTGCGATATTTCGTCGGACGATTCGCAAACGAATGTCGATGAGCTCTTCCCAGCCTCCTTCTCCGTGGATGCTTTTTTTTTCTTCCGCCATGCAGAGGAGACGCATTTTCTTGCTCCATTTAACCCGGCGTTTCCAGGCATCCACTATCAGTAGCCAGCCTAGGGTATGCGCTTCTCTTCCAGCTTCTCCGGGAATCCTGGTTTCCTCGTTCACTCGCACCTTGTGTTCTCTATTCACGAGCTAGCCTCATCCTGTTCTCGCGTCTCCGAATCTCTTTCTTCCTCCCTCCTTCTGCCTCCGCCGTCGCCCTCGTCGTCTCTTATTCCCGCATTCTCCTCCTACCCCTGGAAAGCTTTGTCCCTTTATTCCTGCGAATTTTCTTTCGACGCTCTTCTCCACCTCCACCTCCGCATCCACTCGTCTTTCTTCCCTTTTATTTTATTCTTCCGCGTTATTGCCACTGCGGTTTTGCAAAAAATACGCTGGTGCGTGGAAGCCGTAAGCTTTTCTCGGTTTCGGAATGCCTTCCGGTTCGTCGAGGAAGCACGAGACTTTTCAAGTGCCCTCCAGGTTGCCCGGGCGACTTCCGTTGTAATACGAGGTGGGCGACGGTTGACGCTTGAGTCGGTAACATTGCGTGACGCGAACAATGCGCGAACGAAGGTGGCCCGGTGGAAGCCGCGGTAAAAGAATATGCGCGGCTTATAAGGGAAACGTTGAATTTGCGCGAGAAGGAGGCGGTGGTAATCGCGCGTAGGGAAAAGGAGAGAGAGAGAGAGAGAGAGAGAGAGAGAGAAAGGGAGAGTGAGAGTAGACGGATGCGTTGAAAGGAGTGGATAAGCTAAGGGAGCGAAAGAAAAAAAAAATTTCTGGAAGCTACAAGTACCCGGCCACTCCTCGCTGAAAGTTGTCCCGGAGGGTCATCAAGCGTCCTACGCCTCTCACTCTTTTTTTTTTCTTCTTTTTTTTTTAATTTCACTAAAGAGTGTTAATTAGCCCGGGCTACCCTCATTCGACAGTCGTATAATGGGGCACCACCTTTGCTTCATTAACTCGCCTTTACCGTGGCCATACCCCAGACCCATCCACGTTATGTTTTCACGTTACGTTAATTGTCCTCGACAGACCCTCGTCTTGGATACTTTAATTACATCAGTGTCCTCTCCGATCTTCATCCCTGTAATAACGTAGCGAGTGCTCGAATGCGAGAAAGTCTCCGATAAAGATGTATTCGTTCGTGGGTCCATTTACTTCTCTCTCTCTCTCTCTCTCTCTCTCTCTCTCTGTCTGTCTCTCCGTCTCGTCTCGAGTTCCTCTTACCTCATTTCTCCCAAGGCACCCGCCAGGTTAGCCTGGCAAGCCATTCACCGAGCGCGACGTTCGATATATATTATTCAGGGTGGGTATCAGAACGAACATGCTGCCGCAGTATCCGCCCGCTGCCATGGGGTTGAGACGCGAACTTTGATACGACCCCCATTGCTCCGGCGGCCTCGATACCGCGGATTAACTGCCAACCGGAAGGGAGATTACGATAACTACGCGTAGTTGTAATTTGATAATGACGAGGGGTGGGACGGCATAATCGACGAGAGGCTAAAGTGGACGGAGTTGCGCTTAACGAGGACGAAGCCAAACGGATATTACGATTAGTTCGACCTCCCTTAGTCTCTCGCATGCCATCGAACAATGCGCACCTCTCATTAACGAGAAATAAACTATTCACGAGCCACACGACTGGATCTTCGCATAGTTGTGCAAGCCGGTAATAGGAAGTCCTTAGTGATATAATACGAAGAGACGACGATGCTTGTAGCAACAACAACGATAATGCGTCGGAGGGGTATGAAATTCGATTTTACGTAGCTCCTCGAGCAAGTGCTATCTCACCAATCTTCGTATCTTCCTCTCTTGTGTAGCGCGTTACGTACTGTTTTCCGTATTACAAGCAGGAAGATGCCTGTTACAGCGATGGCAGCATGTGGAACGATGCCTGGTTCGGTCGAGAAATTAATTCCCACCTGTTCTACAGGGTGTAGCCTACATTAATTCGTCGTATTGTCTAATATGTTCGCAGGTTGCGCTTCAACAATGTACCTGTTTTGCTCTTACCCTGATTTTGTCTTCGGAAGAATTGGACGAAGGACTCGTCGAGAATTTTTCTTATCTTTTCCTCGATACAAAGTGAAGACGGAAACAATGGGGAGGAAAAGTGGAACATCAGGAAGCACGAATGGAAACGGGGAAAAGTAGCAGACGATTTGGTGAGCGAGAGGAAAAATGAAAGAGAGACGAGAGGAGGGGAGAATGAAAGAGAGAAAGGAGCAGATAGGGGTAGGAGGATCGTGACATAAAACGCTACTATAAAGATGTTTTGCCTGGGAAGTGCGTCGTAAAAAGGATCCTCTGACATTCGATGGCTGAGAATAATGTTCGCATTACCATTCAGTCGGGTACAACGAGAGCGCGGAGAGAAAGAAAAGGAAAGGGGGCCAGGGTAGAGAAAAGAGACCGAGGAGAAAGCGCGCGAGAGAGAGAGAGAGTGAAAGAGAGAAGGTGCAAGAAGGAGGAATCGTATATGTACGGTGGATGACCGAAGAAAATTCATATCTTCGCCTTTTATTTTTCGTTAAGCTTCGTGCCCGCATCGCCAACGATCCGAGCTTACGCTGCATTTCACGTTTAATGGTATCGCGTCGAAAGTCGGTAGGGAACGTGGGGAGCGGAGAGAAGACAAAGATATCGAATTTAATAGAATTAAGAGATGGAATTAGCCGTTGTAAAGAGTCGCTAAGGGGTTAGTTTTTTTCGACGAAAGGGAAAAACAATTTTCCCAGCCAAGATCGATTCTTCTCCATCGGGGGAGATTCAAAGGCGTTACTCCGCTCTCAGAGAGACAAAGGGTATTAAATGTTAATAAAAACGGGCGTAATGCCGTCGCATTAGCAGAATCCTCCTCCTAAAGCTTTTCCTTCGCGGGCGCTTCCCGTTCTCGCTCGCGCGAGCTTTCGCCACCCTTTCTCCTTCTCGCAGTAGCGAAGCATTCGTGAGTCCTGGAAAAATGGTTAATCCGTCTTTTGTGAAAACTCCTACTGTGTCCCAGTGTTTCCGTTTTCGCGCAGCGGAAAGAAGTGCCGCGGCGGTGGCACGGACTGAAATAAGCATATATACGGGCCCGGCCATATTCCATTCTTTATCCCCTCGGCATTTCCAGTGCGTAACAAGCTTCCTCTTCTTCTCGCCTCCTCCCTTTCTCTGTCTTTCTCCTGCCTTTCTCGTCTCGCCTCTCGATCCTTTCTCTCCGCACACAGGCCCTAATCCACCTTTTTTTTTTCTTCTCGCGCTTGTTTCACGCCGGTACCTAGCGAGAGCGTATTTTTTTACATCGCAGGGCGCGACAAGGGGGGAGTGCATCAGGACGATGCCGGTAATAATCTCGGCGACGCAGAATTTCTTCTACACGCTCGCGCGCCTGGATCCTACGCGGGATGACCCGCGAGAAACGAGACGCAGCTCGTAATAAGCTCGCGCGAGGGTTTAAAAAATTCACGCGATCAAGGGACGCTCTTGATCTTTTTGTTGACCTCACCAACCCGAGGCATGGGATTTCCGAGGCTACTTTGTTCAACCTTTTACGCGCGCATCGGCAGCGCGTGGCGCCGTGAAAGTCGCGAAGAGGGAATCGGAGTACCTGCGTTCCTCGTGGGCATAAAATTTCAATGCGAGCGTGGCGCGTTGAGAATCCAAATGGAATTCCGACATCTGTCCCGGAGATACGATGCGTGACACTCGAATAATCTTGGAATCGCGTGAGTAAGCTGCGGCATGCCGATGATGCTTTAAGGATACGGAAGAGGATACTTTCGCGTTCTTCACCGCGCTCTTTCTTAATTAATACGTGCTTAAACGTATGATTTCAGATTGTCCATGGACTCACCTCGATCGCCAAAGCTCGGACGCCCTCGCGGGCCGGTGCACCAGGAACGTAGACCTTCTCCTCCGACATCCAGAGCACTTTGGTGTAAGTTGGCTCCGCGCAAAATTCGACCACGACGTCGAGCGCCTCGCCCTCGTTCACCGTCATCGTCTGACTCGGCGGATAAACCATGGGCCGTCCTGAAACAAAAATATACGAGCGGCTCGAGTTAACTCTCGTTGAGCCATTCGTGACGCCATCCACCCGCGAGTCTACAACCGGGTAGGTGTGCGCAGACACCGCGCGCGAGCCGGAGTCTGCCCATAAATTCATCCTTCGGTAGCAGTCTCGAGCAGGGATGTACCATTGGGGTAGATCCTCTCCGCGTTTGCCACCCTTCCCCTATCCGCTCTTCACCTCGTCATTCCGCGTCTCCCTTTCTCGCCACCCCAAGCGCCGCTCGCCCTTCGTTCCGTTGCGCTTTGTGTTTTCCGAAAGCTTTGTATCTCGTTAGCGGGCAAATTTCCATGTAGATAGCAGAATAATACGGCTCGACGGTATTTTATTTAAATTACATGGAGACGATTTGACGAAATTGCCAGTTGCGCCGTGTAATACGTATTCATATTCACGCGCGGGGGGTGAAGGGCGGTGAAAGGGAGAGCTCGGTTGATGGAAGAGTAGACGGTGGAAAGATCGACGAGCGGACGGAATAAAAAATCAGCAGCGAAGCGTGGCACAGAGAGCTGCGATTCGCGAATACGGGACGACGAGCTGGTGAGTCGATGATGATCAAAGAGCGTAAGTATTTTCCTTCGCGTTTAACCACGCGCGTGTCCATCGATTTCACGATCGTTCGATAATGGAGCGCCGAGCTTTCCCTTTTCAAGGGTGGCTTCGTGGAGGCGTTTAATTGAAACGTACCCAGCGCGTATGCGAACGAGTCCGCATTTTTACAGGCCGCCCATCCTTCCTCCCACCGCACATCCCCACCCCCCTTGCTCATTCGGTCGATACCAACGGAGAGGGACAGGAGGACGAGCGCGAACCGAGTGATAGATATTACTGTGGCGCAATAAATTTCTGAAAAGTTCTGGAAGCGAAATGTACGAGCGGTCGGTTAACCCTCGTTGAACCCCTTCGCGGCCATAAATCCAACATTCGGCGAGGGGATGCATCCGTGCATTCGAGAGGGCAGGGGTGAAACTGTAACGCCTCTGTCGCGCATCCACTCCTTGTGCTTGGTTCGGTCCTGCCACCACCAGGGCCACTCCAGCCTTTCGATTCTTTTGTACACTTGACTCCTTACTCCTCGTTAGTGGCGAATGATCGTTAGGCCGTGGAATCGGGAGAGAGGATAGAGAGGGAAAAAAATCGAAGAGGATTCCTCTCGAGGACGTCGATCGAATTGCACCTTCGTTAACGAACCACCGCGATTTCTTAACGATAATAATCAACGACCGGTGTGACGGAGGATCGCGAACGAGGCGCGGGAGAGAAAAGGGACGGGATAACGAGAGCGGACGCAATTTTGGGAAACGAGTTGCCCGTTACCGCAACAACACCGCTTGAATTGGATATAGAGATGAAGATTACACGGTGGGCGCGCCCCGCGTACAAACATTAAACGAATGTAACGGCGTTATAATTACATAACCCGTCTCGCGTTACATCGCGATCCATTGGATCGGAGAGTAACGAGAGAACCTCCGAGTAAAACGACATTAACCTCACTCCACCAACCCTTTTCATTGGATTTGTCCTCGTGTTCCACCATTTCAAGATACGCTTTCAACCGGCCCGCCCGTTTTCGAATTTCCCGCTCGCCCTGGTACTGATTCATCGTGCCCTCCGGTAAATCAATTCTTCCTTGTTTTTCGTTCCACCGCCCTGCTGCCATCGACGATTCTCCAAGAGGACGATTCCTTTCCACTCGTGCTCGCGGAAATCGGACAAAGAGGCGTGAATCGTAGTAGAAACCAGAGGAAATGACGTATTGCAACGATGCTCACGCCCGGAGCCACGTTACGAGAGAGCGAGAGGAATGTCTCTCTCTTTTACTCTCGTCACTTGGTGCATTGCAGTCGCGCATTCTCGATTCTCGAGGCATCGAGCAATTTGAGATTTCGCAAACCACGTCTCCTCCGACTTTTCGCCTCTTCCACGACTTTCTCCTGATGTCTTCTACGCTCCCGCTTCGAAATTTTCTTTCGTCGTGCGTCAACGGACAGGAGTCACCCGCGTGCTCCAGAGTGGAGGAAAGGGGGTTGGGAAATTGCTATAAGAGACGGTGGAATTTTTCGCGCGATGGACCGAGAAGAGGAGCTGTTGTAGGCTCGGTAAAAGTTTCCTCGCGAGATAAAAGTTTATGCTCGTAGTTCGACAACGTGTGCGCGCGCGCAAGAAGGAGCGAGAAAGTGATTCCGAGATCGAATCACGACTGGGAGAATTTTTCGTTTCACTTCGAACCTCGCGTACTCTATCTCGAACGAGTCAATGGGAAAATGGCAGACGACCCAAGGGCTCTTGTTACAGGTGAAGTACAAGGCCGAATTACGGAGTGTCATATCGTCGGTCTTATCCGTGCACTTTGGCTAATTGAAGCGTGGCCACTGTCGGTTACCCTCTGTTTCTCTCCCCACCATACCACCACCCCACTCGGTTTCTTCGTTCAGCACGCCTCACCGGCTCGCCCTTTCCCGCTTCTCACTCCTTCTCCCTCGTTCTCCTTCTCCTCCTCGGAGGCTCTCTCATCTGCATGGATTTCCTGCTTCGTAAAGCAAGCTTTCTGACCCCGGGTCGGCCCATCTGTACAGTGAATAGAAGCGGAACAGTACACTCCGACCGTAGTCGCTCATGAATATTCCTCTGGGGGCTGAAATTACTCGAATATCTTGGATGCGGTTCTTGTTTCTGCGGCGCGGCGGAGAACCCAGCACCCTTTATCCAACCCCTTTCTCACCCCTCTCGCTCCTCCGAGTCCGTGCGTTTCACCGTTTCGTCTCAGCTGTCAAGACCCGTTCCTTCCCCGTTGTGCCAAAGTCTTCGTGCCCAGGCGTCGCGACGCTCTGGCACACACGGATCTGCGATGTTGGCGTGTCGGGACGAGCGTCACGTTGGAATTGCACCTGGTCGACGTCTCCGTCGAGCGTCCCCTCGGAGAGCACGCCTTTTCATTACGACGACGACGATGTCGACTAAGGTGAATTCTGAGAACCCGTACTGGGAGCTTTGCGAGATTCACGTGTGACGCTTTCTTCGCGGCTGAAAAGCACCGAGGCGCCGAAGAAAAGGCTTCACGGGGGAGTAGAGAATCGTCGGGGAATGATTTTTTAAATCTCATATCGTCGTAAAGTTACTCTCGAATCCGTGGTGAATCGAAACGGTAGAGATATAATTGTGTGAGTGTTACTTCGTCGTTACTCCGAGACTCTGAAATTATTTCACTATCGCGGCTGACACTTCCTCCAAGAGTTTCCGAGCAAATGAAAGACCCGAAATTTGACCTTCTCTCATCTTCTCGAGCCCACTCTCGTGCAAAGCAAGCCGGAATGGAAGGTAACTCCGGAATGGCAGATGGCGTCCGACGTCTTAGGAGAAGGAGCTTTGACATTAGAACACGCCACTCGTAGCTCCCTGCGCCGTGTAAGCGTTACGCATTCGTGTAACATGAGTTATGCGAGACGAGCTACACGTCCCGCCATATTTCCAAGAAAGCGTCGGAATTGTTCGTGTCTCTCTCGTAGACGTCACTCGACTTACATTCGAGCGAGCAGCATTCCACGTTCGAGCAGCCAGAAATAACGGCGAAGGTTTACGCGAGGAATGGCGAGGGAAGAATCAGAGCTTTTGACTTGCTCGCGATTATCAATCACGGTCGCAGTAATTATTCTGATTCGTTCGCGGACGATTGATCGTTAGAAATTGAACGATCCTTCGAACAGGCGAGCAATAAAGAATCATAAATTGCGAAAAGGTTCGCCGAAAAGTGTGTTTGGTTTAAATTCGTCTTCCGTTCATCTCGGATATCCGTTATGTGCCGTAGTGATCAGTGCTAAGTCGCTGTCCTTTCTGCGCGAAAGTGAGATGGATCGACAATAAAATTCGCTCGCATTAAGAGACTTTGCGCTGCGACAGTCTTATCGACGGTCCGTGTGACGCGCGCGTATTATTCGCAATGGCCCCGCGAAGAAACGGATATTCCACGTCGAATCCTTTATCCCGGGATGGCTTCCGGGAAACGGGCCGAGCGGCGCTTCCGAAAAGAACCTCTTAGCAAGTTAAATGAGCCGTGGGCGATGGCTGCTACGAGTAACAGTGATTCATTTCGTCGTGCAAAACGGCTCTGGGGGTGGCGGGTGGATGGATGAGAGGATACGGGGGTGAGAGAGAAAAAGTTCCTCGTAAGAACGATCGTCTCGTAGTAACGAATCTCCACTTCTCTCTCTTTCCTTCTTTCCCTCACCCACCGAATATCCGATATCTCCCACACAATTTTGAATTCGCGAATCGCTTCGCCAGTTCGTACGAGCCGCTGAGAGGAACTTGGACAATCGACATCGATGCCTGTTCCGGATGGCCTCCTTCGCGAAGGAAAACGTACGCCGAGAGACGTCGTAGAATCGTTGAAAATATTTTCAGACGTCGACGATCGGTTGGGAGTGTCCTCGCGAGTGGAGAATAGACGGACGAGGGATATTTTCGTGAAAACGGGACATCTAACTTAATATCGACGCTTTCCGCTTGGTTTATCGATCTATCGAAAGGCCAGAATATTCCCAGGTGTACCGATATCGGTTCTCGTCATCGGCCGCGAAGACGCGTTCTATTTTCTTCGATATTAAGGAGGAAAAGGAGTACGAACGCATCTCGATGGATCCCGTGGAAACGTTTAAAGTCCGCTCCCCAGGTGCACCCTGTGAAATAAAAATGTAGATAGGCGTGAAATTATTGGCGTATTATACGCGCGCGGAGCTGGGAACAGTGCGCGAAGGAATTGCGCGGAACGAAATGGATCGGACGGTGTCTGACGAATGCTCGACCTGTTCTACTTAAGTGCTACAAGCCATCTGGCGGCCGGGCCCGACTCATAGCGCCCGTTCCGCCACTACGCTGAGGGACATTTGGCGTTGCTGAAAGAAAATTGGACGAGGCAAACGGTAACATTAATGCACGTGTAACTTGGCGAAACATTTCTTTCTCCTCTGCTTCGAGACCTTCGTCCGCTGCACGTGTCTCGACCATCTTCAGCCGAGCAAAACTCGACGGCGGCATTGAAATATTCACATAATCCACTTATATAATCCATACCGACGGTATCGCGAGGATATCGAGGAGGAAGTGCTAATCTAGAATAGTCACAGAAATCGACAACGCGACCGAGCGAAATAATTTAAAGCAAACGTTACGCGCTCAATTCCGGTCATCGATTAAGCGACGTCTCCTCGCGACAGACAGCCTCGTTACGAGGGTAGAACCGAATCGAATCGGTGAAAATTATGCACGAGCCTCGTTCCATCGTGGGCCCATTACTCGAATTACGCGCGGGAGGAGGGGGTAGGCTAGCCTCCCGTGCGGTGGAGGAATATTTTAAACGGTCGACGTCTATCGCTCCGCTGACACGTTCCACTTTCGAAAATGCCATTTCGCCGTTCGATTCAAAAGCAATCTGTGCGTGAAATTGCCAGTGAGCGGCGAGGGCCGGGAGGCAGGGTACGTCGGGCTGACATACGTTTGCGCGAGACGATCGGTTGCGAACGAACTGACCGGACGGACGGACCGACGAACGTACGACGAAACGAATTACTCCTGGGCTTGCTCGAACGCGCGTAACAGCTTGCTAACTAATCGATTAATTTCCAATCTACACCGTCGCGAGTAGAACGACGAAGCGGTGCTCGAGATCGGCGACGCTCCTTCTGCGCGTGCTCGAAACTACCCCCTCTTCGTTCTCCCTCGCGCGTACATTTCAGAACTCGCGGCTCCGCGTAATCTCTCGAGACACACAAATTGTAATTTTCTTCGACGAGCCTCGCAGATTCTAGTATTTTCGCGCAGTAAACGGCGAAATTTTGGCGAGCATTTTTAACCCTTTCGTTACGGCGATCCACTCCGTCGGAATGACGCCACTGAACGGAGCACCGCGCCGCAAAGTGTGCACATTGCACGTACATACATAGTCTTCGGTGTTCACACTTACGTTTTTCAGAATGGTAAATTTAATTCAGAATGGTAAATTTTAAAACAAGGATTGACACACGTACCTACATTACAATTTATACATTCATTATAGTTGGTACCCGTACACACAGGTCGTCGCACTATACTCGGCACTCGTAACGAAAGGATTAAGCGTTCGAGAATGTCAATCGCTACATCCCCTTGATAATTCGTTGCGGGGGTATAAAAGATCGAGGAAAGTCGAGAATATTTTCCGGCTGCGAGTCAAGAGTGCGCTTTAAGGATTCCGTGGACGATAAATCCACGAAAACGCTAATGTCCAATTAACGGCCGTCCTTTCGCTTTACCTCGGAGGAGGTATTGCTTGTATAAATCGCGAGAGATTTTCAGGCAGGACATTTTCCCCATTATCGCGTGACTTTTCTCGCGACTCGGAGATTACCGAGGCGCGAGGTCTCGCAAAAGGACGGACGCGGAGCTGCATAGGTAGTCGTTCGAGGATCGTGCCGTTGGGAGGGACGATGCATCCTGAAAACTTTTGACACTATCCGCCCGAGGATTCAACCGGGCGGCCATTAAAATCTGCTTAACACGTATTCGGGATTTCAGACGACACTTCTCTCTGGAAGTTGGACAACGAGAACGGAACGATTCCGCGCCATTTTTCTCGTCGCCTCGGGATTTACCGCTTTCAGGGTAGGAGGAGAGTTACTCGCAATTAAACCCGAGAGTTTCTCCAACCGATGGAGAGCTAGTGCGGGAAATTTTTGCAAAAATCAATTTTTCGATTGGCCAACCACGTATGGTAGAGAGAAAGAGAAATAGGGCAAGGAGAGAGAAATAATAAAGGTAGACGAGACGGGGAAAAGGGACTCGACGAGAATCGCACCTTCGGGAGGCACGATACATCGCGGTAACTTCTGACACTATCCGCGCGAGGATTCACTCGGCTACCCGTACCTCAGAGCGATAAGGATCAACGACCCATTCAGGGCCGCGCGATAACGTCCACGAGATGGTTCCATTGTTTCAAGACGTTAGCACGTGCCGACTCCGCCACGCCGACCCGCGCGGGTTATCTCCACCCCGAGTTACCGATATTCATTAAAATAATCTAAGCGCAGCTTCTGCCCTTGCTGCCCACCATAGCCGAGAACAATGGGGGAGAGGGTGAGATTAGGGACACGCTCGATTACCTTGCGGTCTACTTAGTTACGTCGGCCCCGCGCGATTCGTCGCTTCGAACGACTCTCCTGGCCGTTGGATAAATTCACCGGGAAACACTGCAGGAAGAGAAGCCCACCACCGGGATCGGTAAAGGCCAAGCGTCTTACGATAACATCGAATCGTGAAATAAATCCGCGCGAATTTTCGCCTTGCTAGAACCGAGCAGATGCACTGGAATTAACAGCGCCTTGGGGAGTACGGCGAGGGCACTATTCGTCGAAGCTACCAAAATGTTTTCCCGTTTCTGGTTAGGGCTGGCACGTGACCCGCCTGCGATTTGAGGTTCATCTATGCAAGGTAACCGAGGAGTCTCGCAAGACGTCCACCGTTAAGCGGGGAGCATAAACTCGACCCATACATTTATTACGAAAGTCGAAAGCACGCTTTCCGTAAGCCCCGTTCCGCGCGAACGGGCGAGCAATAATGCCTGAAATGTGGTTGGAGGGTGGGTGGAGGCAGAAGCGGAGAGGCTCGCGCTCCACCCTCTCGAGGTAAACCGACGAAGGGATACCGAAACGAGTGGAAAGACAAATTGTGGGACTGGGTGGACCCTCGGGCATTCAATTTGTCCCAAGTTAACGCCTATGGCAGACGCCGGTGCGCTCCTGACGGCACTGTTACGAATTTCGCGCTCTCGCCTTTCGCCATTCTCTCCTTTCGTTCCTTCTCCTTTTCCATTTCTTTCCATCTCTACGCACATACGCGGGACCTCGATATAGCCCAGAAGGGTGCCCCCGTCGATCCTCGAAGGAACGCTTTCGAGAGGGTGGAAAGAAGGGGGTGGAAATCGAAAGGGGTTAATCTGTAATTGTGCCGAAGGACCGAAGTTTACCTTCGACGGGGCCACCCACCCTTTCCATCGTCACCCCACTCCGGTCCTCTAAGGGCCACTCGACAAACCGTTCGGCTTTCGAGCCATCACGGGTATACAACGTCGTACCCTCGTCAGATCGGCGGGGGTGGATTTGATATTGCTACCCCTTCGTGGACCCCCGAAAGCGCCCACTTATTGTCTCCGAGCTGAAAAAAAATCCAGGCGGCCTTTCTTCTCTGATGGCTACGTCTCGTGTACCCTCCCGTTATTGGCATCGCTTTAAGCGATCAGATTGCACATTCGGAACTATTCCTGTAATTCACCTACGCATTTTCTGTAAGACATCGAGAAGCTCGACGAATCAAAGCTTGCCGTTGAACGACTATGATAAATTATCCCCGACAGGGCGAGGCCGGCATTGAGCCGAGTTTCTTTAAACAAGAGCCGCGTTATATTTATTCGCGCGCGAGGAGGAGTAATTAAATTTTAAATATTAACTCGCGCAATATTTGCAATGCAATATCGCGCTCGAACGGGTCTACGCGAGATACGTGCTTAATAAATGAAGCGATGCTAGTCGGAGAAGTGGATTAAAAATATAAAAAGACTTCTCGTTGGCCTTTGACTCGTTTGTTGAAGTATCCGGGAGAATTTTCGCGCCTCGCGTGATGGCTATGTAAATCGCAACGTAATTTCGCCATCGAATGCCTCGCCAAGGTACACCGAGCGTTTCCGTTCGCGGCGCCGAAACGAAGGCTTTTTCTCTTGGCACCCCGGGACCTCCCGATAAGGACAATGGCTGCCAAGTGGCGTCTTCTCTCTATCTATCTTTCGTCCCATTTTCTCTCATCCTCCTCTCCTCTCCGCAGAAGCACCTCGTCCCGGTGCCGCGGCCGACCCTTTCTTTGTTCGGGGGTTCTCAGCTCGCCAGTTTCACCCTGTCCCGGCCATCTACGAGTGTCGAGAGAGAATACTGTCATTACCACCGCCAACGTGGAAGTCTCGCGTCCCATGTGTCCTTGGTGCTCGGTCCACCCACCCCCTTCGTTCTCGTCCCTTTGCGCCGCCCCTACGTCCCCCAAGGCATCGCGCTAGCAGCTCGCAGTACTTTTACTTTTCCATCCCTAATAACTTTATGCATTGTTCTCCGTTTTCGCCGTGGCGCGTTACTCTTCCTCTTTGTGCTCGCAATTCCTTTCTTGCACGACGAGGAGGGTGTAACTATTTTCCTTGCGAAAATTTTTTTCCTCTTTATCCCTTTCCGAGAATTGCTCCTCCTCCTTCCTGAGGGGAGATCCCTCTCCGCGAAAGCGGCCCGGATGAACAAGGATAATAAGAGGGAAAAGAAGGGAAGGGGGTGTGGAATGAAAGGAACAAAGAGACGGAAGTTCTTCAACGAAAGTCCTTCTTCTCTTTCTCCCACTTTCTCTTTACTCCTCCCTCTCGAACGATCGAGCAAATCGAATTAACGTAACGTCGTAATTCACCGAAGCGTCACCCTTTCACCCCTCCGAAGAAGTTTATTATTCTGCAGCTTGGCTCTCGAGAGGCCAAAAGGAGAGGGGTAGTTTTTATCGAGCTATTTTTTTCACGACGCCGATTAAACCGATCGACCGTCTCGCGAGGATGCTAATAACCGTTGGCCTCCTCTAAGGGTCGGTCCTTAGGAGGACGAGAAATCAGTGACTGGATGGGTGAGCTTTCCCGCGAGAAACTTTTCTCGACCAGGACAAGGGTCGCCTTCCGCGTTCGCGGTGCAACCGTACAGTTTTATTTACAACCAACGCACTGACGTTTACGCTACCCCCGTTTGTAAGAGGCCCAAAGAACTTGCACGCTGCTCCTCGCGGTAGTTAAAGTTACGAGTGTCACCGGGAGGAAATTTATGCGCCGCGGTGACGTTATGGGAGAGGGTGGCGACGTCTCGGCGTCGTTGGGTTAACGACGACTTTCTTTAAAATTTATTACGTTATTAATATACAGATTGATCGTGGGACGCGATAAAAGAATTCACGAGAAAGGTCTTTCTCGGCGTAGCTTACGAGCTAAGCTCGTGAGTCAAGGCAGAAGCGAGGGACTGGAAATGCCGTTGGAAGAACGAGAATGGAAGGATAACGACGGCACGAAGCTAATCCCGCGCATTTCGCGGGACCACCACGGAGAACTCACTTCCGGCTTTTCCTACTACCCCCGCCTAATTCGGTAATCGCATCGCGGAGAGCGTCGCGGAAGAGACCTCCGGTCCATCAGTGGAGTCTCTTTGCCGGTGCGGGCAAAGGAGGTGGAGCTCGGCGAAAAGATGAAAGGTAAAGGCGGCCCGGCCGGTGCTGTCAAAGGGGTGGAAGGGTGGCTCCTTCGCGGTGCCTCTGGATTCCTTAACCGCATTTCCTGTCCTATTTTCGGCGATGTGTCCCACATCGCGAGGGAAAGGTACAAAGGCCGATTCCGCGGAAATAAACCAGCAGAAGTCTGTGTAAGTGTACTCACGGTGGAAAGAGACGGTGGAAAAAGGGTAGCTTCGAGCTGGGGGTGAGAAAGAAGAGGAGAGAGGAAATGGGCGAAGGACGATGGCCGCGAAAGGGTGCGCGGGCGAGCTCGCGGAGGACGAGAGAGGATAAAAGGTAGCGGCGGATGGCGAACTTTTTAACTTTGCTACCGTCGCAAAAGCCTGACCCCCTTTTTCACCGACTGACCTCCTCTCCTTTTCCCTTCTCCCTGCTTCTCATTTTCGCGCTTCAGCCGCAGGACCACCGTCGTCGTCGCCACGAGGAACGTGGGAAAAATCAATCGTCGAAAAGAAGAGTGCCGAGGACGTGTGGCAATTTGACGGGAGGGCCAAAGGGGCGGAAGGAAGGAAGGAAGTGCGGTAAGGCGGAAGGATTCTTCGTGGATTCGTGCGCTCGAGAAAAATTTCTCCAGGAAGATTGGGCGAGAGGGAAAGAGTTTTTCGCGGGAGATCGGTAAAACCTCTACCTCCTTCATGGCCACCCACCTCTTCGCCGCAAACTCGTCGGCTAATGTCGCTTAATCCCTTAATCGGCGTTATTAGGTGAAATTTTATCCGCGCGGCTTAACCGCCACTTTTACGCGGCCGGAACGCGTCTTGCGGAAAGTTGAACTGGTAGCGCTGTTAAATAAGTAATAACGCTTACGAGCTAATTCACTTTTGGGCGTGCGGAAAGGAACAGCGGAAAATGAAAGAAGGCGGAGAAGGTAGGAAGGAGCTTTAACCGCGGCGGAATGAAATTCTGGCAAGGGGTTTCGTGAATAATATCCACCGGACGGAGATTCGTGAGAAAGCGGCTGTTCTTCTTCCAGGATCGAACAAAGTCGACGAAGCATCGCCTCTGGCCCTGATAATCCGATGTCTCGAATTAACGAAAATTACTTCACCTAGCTCCTCCAAGAAGGAAGATCGAAGAATCCGTAACTTGCTCGTCGCGTTCGGGACCGATCGTTCAATCTGACTTTTATACGGGCGATGTGCTCGGTCAGCTCGCGCTCGGCCCCTAAGAAATACGCGCCATACTCGAGACGAGGAAGCTGGAAGGGAGGAAGAGAGAGGAGAAGCTGGTGAAGATATACGACGCAGCTGGCCACTTTCTCGATTCGATATATTATCAAGGTGGATGGTGGAAGCGCTGGATGGAGCTGCGACGCCAAGAATATAACGTACATTTGTTCATCTGGCTACCACCCCCTCCTGCTTTTCCTCCCGCTTCTCGTAACAACGCTCGGGAACGCGGGCGGACGACGGGACGATCATATTTCGAGAATTCATTCGGTCTCTACGTGGCCGGAGGGACGATCGATGCGTCGGGCTCGTGGATTTCCTTGATCGAGTTGATTCTACGCGAAAAGAATACGTCTTGCCTTCCAAGAAGAATCTATTCCTATTTTCATTCGCAGACGGTTTCGTTAATACAGCGAATTGCAGCCTGACCGGAATTACTTACGCGATATTCGTTATAAATATTGCATTCGTTCAATACTTGGGAAGAGGCTCCTCTCCAGTATCTCGATAAGCCTGCACTCCTTTAATTAATTAATCCGAGGAAGAAACTTTATGTAACTTTCATTGCGTAACGTCGAACGGGAGAAGCGATCGTCTTGCCGGCTCAATTATAATTTCCCCACCGTTCTCCGGCGGAACGAAGTCTCCTCTTCGACTCGAGAATTGAGACGACCGGAGAGGTGTAAAAATAATTCCCATTCACAGTTGCACGAGACGCGAGGGGAACCTAATACCAGGAGCGATAATTGAAACTGGATACTAAGGGCCACTCGGCTGATAAAGCCAATTACGAGGATTCGATAGGAGATTCGAAGCAGAGTCGTCTTCGCGATCCAGAAGGAGATGTTTTTTCCTTGCTCCGAATCGTGATACCTATTCACAAGCTTGTCTTCGAATGACAAAAAGGAGGAGAATGAGTAATACCCGAAGAAGAGAAAAATCCCGCGAAAGGAATAATCGGAAAGAGCCGTTCGTTAACGGATCAAGCCTGCTGATCGCACGCTTCCTCTGCGGAGATATTAAGCAGGTCAAGCTAATTACGTCACTCTATCTGCTTTTATAGCGTCTCTCTGCAATTTGCATGCATCCATCTCCACGCCCCAGCAGCCAACGGTAAAAATGAATTAAAACTGGCGTATCGGTAGATTTTTCGCATCCAACCCCTTCCTTCCGTATCGTTGCTCGTTCTCCTCCATTCCTTATACGCGCCTGCGCGGCAACAGACCCCGAATGCGAATGAAAGTGCGTCGAAACACGATGAAATCTTTGTGAGAATGGGAATTGGAGAAGGGGTGAGGAATCGATCTCGCGAGAATAACGAGTAATACGTGTGAACGACTAAGTACGGGCAATATTCCAATGGGGAGTTGAACTGGTTCTTCGGTTATTATTACCAATTTTTATTTCGCGAGCGAGAGAGTGGCCGCTGTTAACGACGTCGACTCGGCGCGGCGGGCTCCGGCGATTCGTTATAATTGGGAAACGATTGACGGAGAACGCGTGCGTGACGGTGACGGCGATATCGACAAATTTACCACCCCTTTACATACATATGGGTAAGGGCGGATAAATATAAATGGCGGGCATTCGTCGGAATGTCTCGTTAAGCGCGCGTGCCCCGAATGAAATTCTCTGGAAGAGAACTCGTGCGCGAGCCTAAGGGAGGATCATCGAAGGGCCAAGAGAGAAGATATTCCCCACATTCTTCGTGAACTGCGAACTGAACCTATGAAATATTTCTTTCTCTCTCTCTCTCTCTCTCTCTCTCTCTTTCTCTACGACACTTGCGAGTTTTAAAGAGAAGGCTTTTAAACACTTCAATGATCTGCAAAAACTTTAATTCGTTTTATGTACCTATACGCTTTTTCTTTTCTATTATTGTATTGTTTTTCTGTTGCTTTGATGTGTAACGTTACTTACCTGTTTTCGAGTAGTCCGCTACTACTCTCTTAAATTGATATATATTTTTACATTTTTTCTTGTGCTGTTCATGTAAGTCGGGTGCTTTAAGAGACTTTGTCTCAGAGTGCAATAAATTGTCATTGTCATTGTCATTGTCTCTCTCTCTCTCTCTCTCTCTCTCTACCCATCTGTCTATCTGTCTATCTATCTCTTCGTGAACGGCGTCCTTTACTCCCCTCGAATCTCCTCCGCAATCGCAACAATCCCCATCGTCCACTTCCCTCAAACTCCTTTTCCACCCTCAATTCTCGCGCTGTGTTACAACGACTCCCAGCGCTCATTCCCGAATAACTGCCGTCGCGTTATCTCGCCCGATTCCTGCGACTTTTCCCGAGACTTCGATCTGCCGGCCAGCCCACCAGGGGTGAAACGAGAAGAGAACGATTTCGGAGGAGAGGGGGCGTGGGGTGATACAAGGGTTAAGGGTGAGGTTCGGTGGTCGAAGAAGAGTCGGGAGGAGTTGGCAGAGGAGAAGAAGGACAAGTCCCGAGGGAAGATACGTCGTCTTCCAGGCTATCGGTTCCTACCCAACTTTCTCCTCCCTTTTTCTGGAGGGCGGCAGATGTGGGCGGGTGGCAACAAGACAAATTATCAAGACGCCGTGGATATTGCCCCTCCCTTCGTCCCACCCTTCTTCTCCTCCCTCTCCTCCCGATTCTCCGTCGCGACCGCGTTATCGTCCATAAAAACTCGAGCAATTTCAGAGTACGTGGGAATAACGCCGAGAGTCCTCCACCCTTCCACGTTCTTCTTCCTTTCCTTCACCTTCTCCCACCCCGTTCTTGCGCCACGGAAATTTGAAGTTTCCGATGCAACGGTAGCGAGCAGTAACAATTATCGTAAACGGGAAAGGTGCAATTCCGCGGCGAACGTTTTCAACCGATTAGCTATTCCAACTTCCCTCGCTCCCTTTCTCGAGCTCACCGGGAGATTCGTGAGGGGGGCCGAGTCGAAGGAGGCGCTTTGTCTTCGACGAAGTTTAAGGCTCGAGTGAACTGTGTACAGTGATGTCGATATTATTGGTAGCATCGAGTTACATAACGATATCATTGTGGTGGGTCGATCGGACGAATAATAGGTGCCGTGACCCGAGCAACATTCCAGGTGTACGGCAAGACGAACATCTCCTTGCGAAATTACGAGACGCGCAAATAGGATAACGCGACTCTTGGAAGTCCTTGAAAGAAGCAGCGTCGGCCATACTCGTACGCTTCTCTCCGCGGGTGGAGCTCCCAAGAACGCCAGACACACTATCGCCACATGGCGCTCCTGACGGGAGGTCGTATACCAAATTTGCCTTACGTCGGAGGTGGCAGAGAAAACTCGGTAGACGCTATCGTCCTGTCCGCGAAGTTTTAATGAAAGCGAGCGAGCGAGCGGTAACAGCGAGGCGGTTACAAGGGCCGATATCAGAGAGGACAGGGTCGTGCTCGCATCACGTAGGAAAGTTGGACGATACCGGAAGTGACGTTGTTATCACACGTAGGGTGAACGCGTCTCCCGTGTAAAAGCGCCCGCGCGCCTCCCGTGAAAACTTCCGATCGCCAACGATTCGAAGACACGCCCGGCTCGTCGCACGGTGGATCGAAGCGTAGGAAATTACCTTCGCGCACTCCTCACATGATATCCACGAATCTCGTCCTCGCCGAAGAGGTATGAACGGACGTGGCGTGCACCTTCTCATGTATATGAAAATGTATTTTGATTCGGGACTGACCCCGATTCCGCTTTGAAAATACGCTGGACGGGAGGAGAGGCGAAGAATCGTGAGGACCGGTTTCGCTCGATTCGCCCGGGCGAATCCTCTTTGCGACTGGCGGGCGATGCTTTCTCCGGATATCTCCAAGGTGAAATACGTTTCGGACCCGTTATTTTCATGTTAACGGTCAGCCAGACTGATCGCGGGCGAATTCGCGGAAGGGATGCGCGCGACGTGGTGGGCTTCACCCTTGCGTCGAAGGGTTGTAATCCCAAGAGGGTTGTAAGTCTCGCTCTCGGACGTAGATGGCCAAAGTTGACGAGGGGGTGGATGTTCTTCAGATTTTCACGATGAAAATTCGAAATTGTACGATTTTGTGGAATCTCTCTCTCTCCCTCTCTCTCTCTCTCTCTCGACCATTCGTCAAGGACGGAAGAGAAACGGAGTTGGTTCAGGGGCAAATTTCGGCGACATTAATCATCGAAATCGCGAAGGCCATCAATTTATTCGCGACGTTAAGGAGTCCCGCTTAGGGACCCTTTCACCCAATAACCCCGGCAACCAAGTGGAAATTGATCGACGTGAGGTAGCGATAAGTGTGTCCATTTACCTTTACCGGTGAGGGGAGCTAGGAGGGTGCGACTACACCGTAAGATAAAAAAGCACGCCTGGTATCGTCCTTGCACGCGAACCTAGCCTCGCAACCCTTTCACCCTTTCCCTCTCACTTCGTGGTCCTACGGCCCTACTGCAACCGGGGGATGCACTAAATACATTGTGTCGACGCTGAAGCCTTTCAGCGATAAGTGACTTTCCATCACGTCGCTGTTTTCGCTAATGACTAACGGGGCTGCGGAGGGCGAAGGGTTCGAAACCACCCCCCACCCCCCTCCTTCGTTCTTCCCGCGGCGAGACGCGTTAGAAAGTCATTAATAGTTGTCTGCGCGTCTCGACGAGATTCCACCGAGAGCCCTCGGCCAACCTAGAGAAGCTATTAATTCATTTAATACTCGAGCGCGTAGTAACGCGATTAGGAAGAGTATAGAAGTTGAAATTAAAATGTCTGACTTTTTTCCCCGCGAGGAATCTCCGATAATCTCGTGCCATTCTCAGATGGTAAAGTATCATCGGTAAAGTATCGAAGAACCAAGCCAGTGAAGCATCCGAGGTTGCCCGGACAGAACCCGTACGTCAGCGACTGCCAAATCTCGATTGCTCGTCTTCTCGCGTCCGTCCACTAGCGAAATCCGAGGAAACGCGAAATAGCGAAAGTACGAAGAAGAAGCAGTGGTGAAAGAGGAGAAAAAAGAATGGCACGTCGGAGGATCTTCTCGATCCTGTTATCCCTGCTTCCCGTCGGGTGCAGCCACCGCCATTACGTTTTTGCGAGTGCCTCGCGATTATCGAATACTCCCGGAAACTCGGCGAAGGAGTCGGAATGAAGGAGGCGCGGAGATGAAAGTGGGGTGTGGGAGGTTGAAGCAAATAGGGGTGGGCAGAGAACCACCGATTCCTCGTGGCACGGATTGCGAGGGAGTTTTTGCACATCCCTTTGCATTGTTAAGCCGTCGTCGGGGCGTTCGCTCGATCTCCTCTAGCAACTTTCACCCCCCGTTCTTCGAGCCAACGAGATTTCATGCTCGATGCTTCTTCTTGCACGATGATCCTGTCCCGAAGTGAATCGATGAACTCAGATCAGCTTCCTTCCTCCGCTCTAGTCCTCGTTTCCTATTTTTGTAGGAGCTCCCTCGCGCAGCTCGCCAATATCGAATTAATTCCGCAAAGTAAAAACGAGCAGTCACTTACGTTTCTACGGTATTGTACACGCTGGAAGGGAAGACTAATTTCCACCTGTCCCTTAGAATTCGACTTCTTCACGCTGACCAGATGTTTGCTACGCGCGCGCTCTACGTCGTCTGCGAAAAATCGAAGAATGCGAGAATCTAATATATCTCCCGAGGAGAGAGGCTACGAGGAGCAGTGGGGAGGACTTATCTGGCTAGGAGGATGGCACGAAAATACAATTTGAATGCAGCGTGAAACGGAGGATCCAAACTCCATACGCGAGATGGCCGTTCGCCGACCTCCGCGCTCTCCCGCGAAATCATCCCTCACCCCAGCCCGCTTCACACCCTTCCTTTCTACCCCTCTTGGACCATCCCCCAGAAGTGCATCCTCCTCACCCCGGCACACAGCACATGCATACGAAATGTAAGAAGAGACTTCGGCCATGCCAAAAATATGGCGCCGTATATTCGGGAGGTGCTCGTACAAGGGCGCGTCGGAACGGTGGGTGGCGAGCGTCTCGAATAGATGGATCGACGAATGACGTGCCGAGGAGGAAGGGAAAAAGGACGATCCTCTCGAAAGTCAGGTCCCTAAATTTACGACCGGACGATCTCCTTCGATCTTCTCCCTTCGCCCATGGTCAGAGCTCCTAAGGTGCGCGTAAAATATGAAGTAAATTAGAGACAACGATCAGAGAGAGTTGATTCTGCTCGGAGCTGCCGGAGGTCGAAGATAGCTCGTGAAACGTCGAGTGTCTGCAAGGCAGATCGATCAGGCGCTCCTCCAGTGTTCTATTCGCAGGTAGGTTCGAAAGTCTGGGTGACTGCGCTACCATTGACGCGGGTGAATGCACTTTCTCCGTACGAAAGAGGAAAGCAACTCAATCGCCCTTTTTCCAGTAAATATTCTTTGCGAATAATATCAGATGTGTTTTTTTCTCGCAGATTGCTCAATACCTTTTCATTGCAGGGATACCAAGGTCTACTAACGTTCCCAGGAAAGTCTATTTAAAATGTCCATTTTTCTCTCTCTTCCTCGTCACTCTTGGTACCGCTATTACTCACACGCGGGCGTCACTACCTCGCCACTGAGGCCATCCAGGGCCATGTCCGCGGAACTGGAGTTTCACGTGCACACGCGCGTGTCCACACGCGGGAAGGGCGGGGTGGGGAGCCTCGAGTAATGGCCAGACATTTTCTCCGAGCGTGTCAGCCCGTCCGTCCCGTTTCGGCGGCTCTCTCCACGCAGGAGTATAAATGGAGTTGTCGATATTATTCGCGGTACCGGACGAGGCATTGTTCGCGCGGACGCCGAGCGTCATAGGCGGAAGTAGGCTCGCGCCAGGAAACGGAAACCAGAGGCACCGAAAAGCCTCGAAAGCTCGCGCGAGTCCCCGTCTCCCCTTCTCTCCTTTGCTCCTAGAGCTGGAGAGCGCGTTTTCCGCGCGAAAATTGTGTACGCCTCGTATTTTCAATTTGTGACGATGGTATCGGGGATGCATCGAGGCCACTTACAGGGTGCCGGTGTCCCACTCGCGAAAGGCGTTATTTTTTTCACCCAATGGAGCTCGATGGATTTTTCAGATTTCCTATTTACCCTCCTCATTTTTCTGTAGCTCTGTCCCTTTATCCGTTCCAAGCGTAAATGGACCCGATCTGGGGAGTGGACAGTCATCGAATAATAATAATCGTAATCAAGGGAAATCCACGAGAAGATTGGAATCCAAATCAATACCAAAGGAGTGGATTTTATTCACAGGGAAATTTTTCTCGTCGCCAATTTGTGTCGAACTCGAGAGCCACGTTCGTTTCCGAATCGCGGTGGATTTTGACGGATTTTCAAAATTTCTGCAGAGACCGAATATTCGAGGCGAACTTCCAGAGAAAGTGCCTTCCTCGTCCCACACCTTCCTCGTGATTTGCACGTGGCATCGAAAAATAGGTGAATAGTTCTCGAGTTGAATTTGGAAAATGATCCGTTGGACGTTGAGCCGCCCTCGTCCTTCAGGGCCCGCTATCGTGGAAATTGTCGGAAGGGATTCCGGCGAACCGCGTCTACTGAGCCGGCGCCGGCGTTTTCAGCAACAAGCGAGAGTCGATCGCGATTGGCCGTGTAAGAAAAGGATCGGCCAAGGCGAGCGAAGGAAAGGAATTGCAAAGGGGTTGAGGGCTGGGATTGTGAGACGCGGACTGGTCGCCCTGGGGATGGAGTGGGAGTTGGAGCGGCGAAGCAGGTCCTGCAGCAGCGATCGAGATTACTGTCGAACATGTCCAGCGGCCCCGACGTAGAGAAATTGTTCCCGGGTAGTCCGCGACGTTTCATTTTGCGAAGTGACACTGTGGAAGTACAACGATCGTTTGTATTCCGCGATCGCCGTTCTGACATGGTCGATTAATTTTTTCCCCCTTCATCCCACCTCCTCGTTCCTCTTATTCGCTGTCCACCGATTTAGTCCGCGACCATTCTCTCAATCCACAATTCCATTCCCGGCTGAGACCACGTTTCGCTTAACGATCGAACGAGGAAACGCGAGACTCACCCGATGATTATGAAATGTACATTGAATTCGATTCCCTCGCGCACGATTCGTTCGTCTGTTGACCCACCGCTTCGTCCAGCTTCTCTTCCTCCCGGTCCTCTTGAGAATTGAAATTCAATGAACGATCTGACAGTAAAATAATTATCGGGGCGAAAGGCATCGGTGCACGCTGACGCGAGCAGATTACAGGAACTAATTAACCGGCCCCTCCTTGCCGCTCGTCTCGTTACACGTCCGCGACACCCGCGCGAAATGAAAGGTGGGAGGAGGGAGGGAACAGACCGCCAGAAGGATGGATTACGCAACGCGAGTGGACGAGGCTGCGAGTGGAAGTGCCGGTGACACGGGTGCCACGAAGGAGTGTGATGAAAGGAATGAAGGGACCAACGGGGATGGGCCGTGGTGCTGGAAGGAGCGAGAACAAGAGGCTCGCTTGCAAAATATACGATTCGTCAAGCACAATGCTGCCGGGTGGAAGGACGGGGGGAGGAGAGAGAAGGAGCAAAACGACGAACGAGCGTCGAGAGAAAGAGGAAGGAGAAGGGATGGTGGGTGCAGCAACGTCGGCATTATTAGAGAAGCGATATCGGCAAATGAAAATCTCCACTCGATTTCCCGAGTTAAATGAGAAGAAAGGCGAAACATAATAAATTGAGGGTATAGAATTGAACAGGTGGGGGGGATATCGGACAGGGCTGGTCGGAAGCTTTGCGAAGCGGTTACAAAACGGTTGCGAGATCACAAGGGGGTGGGAATGGTGGGGCGACTGAGAAGCAGAGAATCAAACGAGCCGGAAGGGTAGATCCGTTCCGCGGAAAGTTTTAATGTAAGTCCATGACAGTCGAATGAGCGCACGCGCGTTTAGAATCGGAGGGCGAGCCGTTCGCAATGAGGTAAGAATTCCATGGAGGATTTGCATTTTTTGGTTTCCATTCACTCTCTTTACGTCCGACCCGGCGAATTGATCTGGAAGCGCGCACAATTCCAATTCATTTCTAGATCTCTCCTGCCCCCCCCCCCCATTTTTTTACCGCGTAATAAAGAAGAGCGAGGATTCTTTTTTCAAGGAGACGACACTAATTGCTGCCAATCGATAAAAACACTTAATGGGATCGAGAGCATTCTTGGGCTCTGAATGCATCTAAGCGAGCGAGGACTTCGATGAGGGTGGAAGTGGAGGAATGGGATTCAAATTTAACGACTTTGGCGAGCGAGCTATTGTTTCCGTTTGCCCTCGATCGTCTTACGTCGTCGAGGCGGCCTGAAGCGGTCCATTCCCAGGGCGTATTATGCGAAGGGAAAAACTTCTCGATCGCGATTTCAAAGTGCATAATGATCGAGCCTCTCCCTCCCGTGGAAAGGAAGGGGCCCAGCGTTGTTCTCGCATAATGAAACCTCCTTGCATTCTTACCCTCATACTCGCAAAGAAACGGGCATATCCCTGCCTTCTTATTCATGGGAAAAATCCACGTAGCCGCGGAAGAAAATTTCACTTCCGCATGAAGTCTCGAAAATATTCAACATTCTTTCGCCACGCGATGAAAATTCTACGCTCGAGCGGAAATGCTTTCGAGATGCAGACTCGGAACCTTCGCGAGACGATACTGCGAGGATGAGTAGGAGGCAGGTCGTGGAAGTATCCAGAGGATACACTTTGATATCCAATCGTCTCCAACTAACGGGTGTTAATAAAAATCAAATTCGTCCGTTAAGTTCGCAGTGTCGACAGCCTCGTAAACAGGGGACAGGCCACTCGTGGGGTGGAGGTGGCAAAGTCCCGCAAACTTTCCGGGGAGGAGACGAACTCGTCGACGTTACTTTGCGTAAACCCCCGTCGTCCGTTCAAGTAGCTTAAGGTACTTCGACTTCGCACTAAGAGCATCGTCTAGGCGATACTTCGCCTTCACGGACAATGAAGTTCAAGAAGTAAGAGGGGTGACAGCCCTTACTAGAGATTCTTTCGCGGAAGCGCTACATCACCTCGCAAATTAAATCGAACGATCGAACTCGCGGGGGCTTTATGTAACACGTTGGCTGCCGCGCGAATTTTATTGTCCCTGGCGCCGCGCCATTAATTTTCTTTCTTTTTTTTAATTTAAAATAGTATCTACTACAGGTAAATTGAGGCGTAAAACCATTGTTTAATCATTTTACTGGTCACCGGTGACCCCCTCGGCAGTCAACGTGTTAACCTGCGAGGGCTCGCGCTTTTGAAAATTACAAGGATTCTCGTTTTTAGAGCGTTTTACTCGCGCGTTACATTAGCGTAAACAGCTGTAAAATTTCATCGGGGCCCTTTCTAATTTATTACGCTAAATACTTGGACTTCGTGGACTGGTCGAGGAAACGATTACCTACGAAAGCTCTTGTTTGTATTGCCGTTGGACGAAGGGCGTTGTCGTGAGCGAGATGTGCATAGCGCGGGTTAAATCTGACAACAGCGACGACAAGAGAAACGACAAGGTGAAGATTCGATTGCGATTGAACGAGGCGAACGGAGCGAACAAGATGATCCCTCTGGCCGATCTGCTGGAGAGAATCTATTGCGCGATTCCGGCGAACGATCGTAGCGACGTGCCCGATAGAGTAGGTAATCTATGGTAGCCTATTTTTCAGGGAGAGTTTGACCTACGGCCTTCTCGTAATCTCGATGGCCGCCGGGTAATGGAGTAACATCCTGAAATCAATGGGGTGTCTAACGACTGCCCGGGGGCCAATAACTGTACCGTGCCCACCGGTTCTCCACTTCCTCCACCACCACCCGCCCACCCTGGCATGTAACCGGCGGCCTTTCTAATCAACGCCAACCGCAGAGCTTGTAGCGGCGCCGACCTGACGTTGCGCCGCTAAAATAAAGCGAGAGGACGAGCGATACACGCGTGCGACACGCATAACTATCTGTCGCCAGTTTGCTGACGACAACAAAAGCCGCAATCGATCGTTCCGTTTACTGCGTGCGCGCTACACGAGCAACGGAAAATGTGGGAGGAACGTGAATATCGAGAGAAAGCGGTAATCCGTGAAAGTTCGTATGTGACCTTAACGAAGGATCCAAATACGAAACAGCTTACGATTCAGCGAATCACTTTAAAGCGCAGCTTCCAGGTTCGACTCTGAGAACGTTGAGTGACGTTTACAACCGCGACCTTATGAAATATTTCGACTCGACCTACTTCTACAATTCGCATGATTCTCGCACGATCGAATAACAATACCTTTGCATTTCATTAGATCCTCTCGTTTCTTCCAATCGCATTTCACACCCTCCACTTTCTTTAAGAACCAGCCTCGAATGCGAATAGGTAAATTTCGTGGCACGCCGGGAGAGAAACTCCTAGACCTTCCTCTCTCACGAGATATTCGATCGAGAGACTGTGACGGCATTCGACGGGCGAGCTCATCGATATGCCTTCGGAACGGCGTATTTACGCGGATTGGCCGTAGGTACGCGAACCGAGGACGCTCCGTGACCCGAAACGCAGTGGTACGCGCACCGAATCCTATTCGCCCGGTGCAATACGACGCGGGCCACTGTATTTGACACCTCCAGCGTGTTCATCTCCATCGTGATGGTCGTCGGTGCCCGGGGCACGACAGACAGCTCGGCAAATAGCGCATATAGGCACGTCTAAGAGAGAGAGAGGACGAGAGCGTGCGAGCGTGCGCACACGCGCACGCCCGCGGTAAGCAACACACGGGGACGTTTATTGGACTGCGCCTCCGGGGAGGCCATGAAGATGGCGGATCCTCTCTACAGCTCTCAAGTCCCTCTTTGTCCCCCCCCCCTCTCTCTCTCTCTCTCTCTCTCTCTCTCTCTCTATCACTCTCTTGCTCGCAACCCTCTCTCGGGTGATGTATCCACCTTGGCAATAACGAGATTGTTTTCCAGCCGAGCGTGTTCTATAAAGGGCAAACAGAGGAAACTGAGAAAAAGGATGTCCTTTCGAAGGGGGTAGGCTCCGCTCGAATGCTCCAGAGAGGAAGAATGGACTTGAAACGAGAGTTAACGAGACGACGTGCTTCGAAGTGTCCCGATCGCACTTTTATTTTCCTGTTTTTCTCGCTTTTACATTGTCCCTTCTCCACAACCGGAGATTAGAGACGCGCCGAGGCTCTATTTACATATCGGGCAAACAGGAAGCGAGACGTGAGAGTCGGAGCAAATGCGGCGGTGGACGGTATTCATGAGAAGGGTGCAACAATGCCGCGACGTGTATCATGCCGCTACTAAGAGCCCTGAAAGCGCTATTTTTCACGGTGCGCGAGGTGAGAGACTTGCCGAGAGAGGGAGAGGAAGAAGAAGGAGATGAAGGAAGCTGCAAGATGAGATAAGGGACGGAGGATAGCCTCGTGGACGTAAGGTTCACTTAACGCGTCCTCCCGACCGACAATTCTTTTTGACCCACTTTTTAGAATGGCCCGGCGAAGCGTCGAGAGGACTCCCATATCGTCGCGCCTTGAACGGATGTAGAAAATCGAAGCTGCATAATCTGACGAATCGGGAGCAGCCACTCAACGTCTAGCGCTACGAGAGGGTTTATCTGCTATCTGCAGTTTCCCTCGTATCGCCCCTCTTTCACCTCTTCCACCTCGCGGAAGAGGAAAAGGGGGGCAAAGGACGAAACGAGAAATATCGCACTACTTTCTCACCGTCGCATAATAATGATCGGGATAATTCGCCGATGTTCATGAATTATTCTTGGGGATCTGGGTCGTAGAATATCGACTCGGGGGAGGACGAGATTCATCGCGAAGGACGAAGGTACAATATTCCTTGCTACGGAATAACTAGGTACGTCTCACGTGCCTCTCCGGGCGAACGAAAAATCTGAGAGAGCTCTCTTGGTCTGAAAATAAAATTGTCGATATCGCAGAGTCATACGCGCTGTTCCGCGATGCGGGTAGAACGAGCCTTCTCCAATTCCTTTTACTTTAACCCCTTTAGCAACGAATACTTCACTGGGTAGGAGAATTTACTGGCTTCGGGATAACACACCGGTGGCAAGACTTATCCACTCGCTACTAATAATAGCGACACTAAAGACGACAAGGGTCGACAATGTGCGCACTTCATCAACTATTCCACCGCGATCTAAGATAACCACTGATAATAGGGTACCGCGCACACCCCCATCGCCCTGCGATAAAAGGTCAAGCGCGTAAAGTTACGTCGAACGCTCGCCCGTGTCTCCTTTAACCCGCTCTTTTCACTTTCAGGCTATCATTACCTCACCCAGCGCGGCGGAGCGTTACAAGCCGTAACCCGCAAGTACGATAACATCGGGATCGTGCCTGGAGGCTCATTAATTATTACCCACGTGACCACGTCAACTGAATCGCCGCTTAAACCGGCCACGTCAAATGTCAAGTACGCGAAATTATTTCGACCTCGTTTGCGAATTATTCATCGAGCACATCCGTGACTTTCGTCCCACTTTCGCTTCCATACGCTTGTACTTTACTCTCCCGACATTGCCACCTCCTTGGTATCCACCGCCTGCTGGAACGGAATCGATGCCTCAGTAGCGTAATGACCGTTTCGGACAATTACGGGAGATTCATGAATTATCCCCGCTGGTAACCGAGGTCGTGGACTGTAGTGGTCTCGTAATGTCAAGTGCGCCAAAGGGTCCTGACCCTTACCGACGCGGACGCGGAGGCGGATGAAGACGAGAGCGGGGGTTGACTAGGAGGGGAGGGAGTGGAGGGTGAGAGAGTCAAGAGTAGCCCCGGGGAGGTGAGACGAATGGAGGACTGGTGAGCACGGAGGAGTGCGGATGAGAAAGAGAGATAGATCGTGATGAAGAGAGAGAGAGAGAGGGAGAGAGAGGAGAGTGCGTCAGTCGATATCGAGAAACACGGCACGCCAACCTCAAACTGCCCGAGGCCAGTGGCAGTTTGACCGGCAGCACGGAAAACGGACCAATTATAGACGACGCCTTTGATAGTGGATGCATGTGTAACGAAGTGGCGACGTTGGGACGCAGGACGGTAGTGCCGTGGGGCGACGCTCTACGATCATCCTTAAATACTGACAGTTCGCCTGCTTCATGCACCGTGGCACCGCCCCACCAGTAATTATGATCGAAGCGCGACATCGGGTCTGACTAATTTCGTCCTCGTACTACTGGATTCGTCCCGGTGCTTTCCCCTGTCGCGCGATAACGTGATCCCGTCTAATTCTCTTATCGTTCACCGATGAAGACACGGAGATACATTAAAGATTAAGCTTAAAATGCGAGAAGACGGGAGAAGAATAGATTCGAGGGGCAGCGCGTCGGTCGGGGAAAGAGGGTCCGCAGAACACCCCGTTTTTTGCCCGTTTTTCCGCCCTCGATTTTAAAATTGACTCATATGTCAATTGATAGCTTATGATGAGACATTAATAAAAAAAAAGTTTCACGTTGACCATACGTCTGGTTTTTGAGATATACCGGGTGTTTCAGGCCACCCGGGTCACCCGATTCTTTCGTAAACCGGACATTTTAAAGAAAAATGTTTCAGACAAAAGTTGTAAGGCTTAAAAAGACGTATTCAACGAGAGTAGTTATTTGACCTAGGATGGCATTCTCAAGGACACGTGAAGGTCAAATTAATTTTTTTAAATGGAATTATATAATTTTTCTTCGATTATATAATTCCACTGACTATTCTGCATATAAAAATATCCACGTAGAGTTCTCGAAAATTCAATAGTTTGCGAGATATTTTTCGCTTTATTATCGAACATTTCGATATAAAGTACAAAGTATCTCATAAACTATTCATTGTTCGCCACCAAGATCCAGCCAGAGAATGTAAGATGTAAGATTTTTACAACTTTTGTCTGAAACATTTTTCTCTAAAATGTCCCGTTTACGAAAGAATCGGGTGACCCGGGTGGGCTGAAACACCCGGTATATCTCCCGGAAACCAGACGTATGCTCAACGTGAAACTTTTTTTTTAATAATGTCTCAACATAAGGTATCATTTGACATATAAGTCGATTTTAAAATCGAGGGCGGAAAAACGGGCAGTTTCTGCGGACCCTCTTTCGGACTATTCTACGCTGCTCTTATAGGTCGCTCGATAGTTAGGAGAGCCGAGAATAATTAACGAGGGGTAATTACGAGAAACAAATGCATCGATTAGCGGAAAAAGGTTGATTAATGCGGAGCCTGGGTATTCACCGTGCGAGATGCCGAGGAGAAGGAGGAGCAAGAGGAAGGCGTGGAAACTTGCGGATTGTCGGGTTTCTTGCGAGAGGCGAGAGCACAGGGGAGGAAGGCTCGGATTTGAAGTAACTCGGGTTCACAGCCGGAACGCGCGACCCGGTGAGAAAAGCGCCGAGGGCTTCTTCTTCTCTGCGTGTCACCGTCAGGGGTGGTCTCGCGGGGACCGCTTGTCCGTTCCTCTATCCGCGTTACATCGTCGAGTGTGCTAGTACGAGTGAGCGCGCGCGCCGATATAAAATTGACGATCATAGATGAACTATTTTTCTCTGTATCCAAAAAATTGCGTCGGACGCGCGTATGGCGGTCGGTCGAAAAAGAATTTTACCGGGCAGCGCTCGCGAAAATATATTTCGTAGCTCCCGAACGAATTTGGAAGGTAAATAAATTAGTCCACCTCGTCCTCCTCTATCGCGGGACCCCACCGAGAGAGAAAATCGCGCGGGAGTCGAGGCAGCTTGGCAGTGGCGGGCCGAAATAATACGACGTCCTACCCAGGACGCACGCCCGTAAAGGGGTTTCACGAACTACTCCCTCCGAATGGAATACCGAGATCTCACCCCCTGGCAAGAAGGGGTTAAGAATTTCCACAGCCGAGTGCCTCCAATTCGTCTTCCCTCGGGCAATTTCGTGCGTGATGCGCACCCCGCTCGTGCACTTCAACGTTCCCGGAGTTAATTAAGATCTCGCGCGCGCGCGAGTGGCCGTGTGAGAGGTCGGTACGCGAAGAGAGGAGGAAGAAGAAGAGGCGAAAGTATCTCGGGCTCTTCCACGGCAAGGAAAGTGGCGCGAGGACCAAACGAGCGTGGGATATCCCTTCGGATGCGGGAAGTACGGGGCGTTTAACAAGGCGGAAGAGACGCCGTGTAAGCGTCAACATCTTCCTCCCGCGGGAGGATCCACCATGCAAATAAACCAGATCTTTTTCCGCTTTCTCCTTTCGCCAAATTTTCCGAAAGCTCCGACGCGCTCTCGACTACTCCTTCCTGGCGACGAGAGTGCACGTCTCTCGAGTGGGTCCGAAATCACGATCTTTTCTTTCATTCGATAATGAGAATTCCGCGTGTGTCCCGGCTCGAAATAGGAGGAGGAGGAGGGGAGGATCGTCGACAATGCAAAAACGTTTATCGATCGTCTCGCGGCCGCAGGATTTCACAATGGTCGCATTCCGATCGAACGTGGGTGGACGGGTCCTGGGTGCCAGGGAGGAAAAGTGGTTGGAGGGTGGGCGCATAGGTGGAGGACGGGTGTGTGCGAGTCGCGTCGGTCAGGAAGTCGTGAAGCCCGTCGAATTTCCCTGGTATACGAGACGCAGGGGTGAGCCTGCTGGGGCCGGGGACGGACGAGGAAGGGGCGCGGGTTTGTCGTTCGTCGTCCGGAAAAAGCGCGGCCGGAAGCAGAAAGTCACGATTTTTGTGTGTCCCGCGCGCCCACCGGCGACATTTGTCCGCTCATGAGGCGTACCGGCTTTTGTTCCCGCACTACAATGAAGAGAGCAAAACCGATCGGGCCACCACCAGCGGCGATCGCGCGCTGCCACGACAATCGCGATCACATAGATATCCATCGACCTCCGCCGCAACGCGCCACGAGGCTCGGGGGTGGCGAAAGGGGTGGGAAGGCCGGAAGTCGTCGAATCGAGCCCTTCCTCTCCGATACGCGGTCACGTCGCGGCTTTGCCGCGTTTGTCTCGTTCCGGGATATCTAGTATCAGATGCCGCGAGGTAAAAAGCGCGGGGGTGATGAAATTTTGCTGCGAAAGATAGCAAGGCGGGGGTGGGTCTCGAGCGTCGAGAACGAAATTCGTGGCATCGGAGGGCGCAGCTTATTCTCCCGCGCGGATATGGTGGATAAATAAATGTGAGTTCGTACATTGCTGGCTTTCCATCTTGGAGAAGAGGTACCGAGAGGAGACGAAGAGAGAGAGAGAGGAAGAGAGGGAGGAAGAAATGTAGGTAGAAGGAAAAGAGAAAGGGTGCGCGGGGGTGCCGATCGTGGAAACGCGGTATCGCAGCTACGACGTCTCTTTTTATTGCCTATTCTGTCGGTAAAGATGGAGTCTGGAAGAAATGCCTCAGCTTTCACGGAGATACCCTATCGGGAGGCGCGAGGTGGTTCGCGGCACGTAGAGGAAATAAAGCGAGAGAGCGCCGGGCAATAAAAGCGGCCCTTAAGGGCTTCCCGCAAGCCCGGCAAATAAATACATCCGCTCTGCCGTCGCATACTGACGGCATCCGATCTTCTTCTTCTCCCTCTTCTACTTATTCTCTCGAGGGAAGACCTCCACAGTGGAGGTCATCGTCTCAAAACGACGATACGTGACCCCCTGCAAAGTCACGATCCTTTTTCGAAAGCCATCTCGCGCGCGCCTTGCGCCCTTCGTCTCGCGGAAGTTCAGGGCCGTCGTCGGTGCAGTTTCGCAATTGCAACGAAAGCCAGAAAATTTCGCCAATTTTCCACAGCGAATTCGCAGTGGACGAATCGTGGTTGGAATTTTTTTATCGCCTCGTGCCGACGCGGAGGAGAAACTGAGAAATCGTCGTGCCCGAAAAATTTTCCCCGAACGGAGAAACATGCCGCGCATCGGCCGGACTTCCGATAACGCAAAAATTCGCGATCGGCAACGAACGAGAAGAACGCGATGGTGTTCTCGCGATCGCGGAAATGGGATCTTCGAAAATGAATTCGGCAGGCGAGTGAGAAGGCTCGAGAAAATTCTCCGGCGCGTTCCGCCTTGGCTCTCTTTCGAGCGAGCGTCGGATAAAATCGGTTTACTCGATATTTCTCCAAGAGCCGAAGCGCGCATGCGCGCGACGGGGGATGTCTATGCGGTGTCTCCCTAACGGGTACGGAAGGCGTCAAAGCCATACGGTCGATTGAGTCGACGGTATTCAAATCGACGGTAACACCGTTCGAAAGCGTCTCATTCCTCGCACCCCCGGTCGACCCTCGTTTTCCCTCCTTCTCAGCCGAAAACCATTACCGGAGAAACTATGGAGGACGTCCCGGAATCTCGAGCGACTTCAAGGCCATGGGTTTCCGATTACGAAGGGCTCGCCCGTGTAATCCCCCAAGGCGTGAAACTCGGACGAGGAAAATCGCCCCCGAGGGCGAGCGGCGTCGCGGCGGTAACTTGGTCGCAGGCGAGACCGAGGGAAGAAAAAAAAAAAAGGAATGAAAGGAGAAAGAGAGAGAACGCGCGACGAGAAGGGGGAGGAACTTTCTCTATAAAAGTTGTTATTACCAAAAGACACGTTTTATGCGCCTAAGCCTCCGGCCTCGAGTCGCGGTAGGAGAAGCGTAACAATCGCTATTAATACGATGGGAGCCGAAAGGGCTCTCACGTGTGATTTATGTACACCCGGTATATAAAGTTTTCCCGAGCGGGAGAACGAAATTCATTCTCCTCGCTCGTGCGAGGGAATAGCGCGCGAGCGTGCGAGCCGAGTCCGAGGAGAGTGGGTGGGGAATATATAAAAGTTGACGTAAGAAGATATAAAAAGATTGGGCGTAAACTCGAGCGCTCGCGCATTCGGGTCGGTGAAACTTTTACGTAGCTCCTTTGCTAGGACGAGAGGGCAGAGCTCGCATGGTTTGTATCGACGCATCAGGCACCACGCGAGAGAAAGTAAGAGAGAGAGACAGAGAGAGAGAAGTGAAAAACTCGATAGAGACTCACCCAGAGTCCATGAAAAAAAGTTTACCCACGCCTCGAAATCGCCATATTCCATGGAAAGCTCCAGCTAAATATTTTTCCTCGAGGGAGAGCGGTCCTTGTCCTGCATCTCCTCCTTCTCTCTCACTTTTTTTTATTTCACGATAAGGGTCTTTCAATTTTAGTGGTATCGCGGTCTCCTAAGCTTTAGCGGTCCGCGCCTCGGATTACCGTTATCAGTGCTCTCGCCTCTGGGACTCAACACCCTCGCAATATATCTAACTGACCACTGTTTCACCTTTAACCCCGTGAGCGTATATAACGAGTGCTAGGGTGATAGTGAGGAAGGTGGTCTCTCCTGCGTGTGGATAGGCGCGTCCACCCGCGAGGAGCGCGAAGTCTGCGCGTGCGAGCACTGCCTCGTTTACACGTACAACGAGAGAGAAAAAGAGAAAGGTGTCACGACGCGAAGGCACATAAGAGAGCCTCTTTTATACTAAATTCAGGGGTTAAGCGTCCCGGCGCCGACCCTCTTACCTGCCTCGCATAGGAAATAGGCAGTCCTTTGTCCTTACTTTGTCCCTCCGCTTCGTCTACACGCTCGCACGTGGCAAATGCGCGCGTACCCGTGACTTTATGCCACCACTACCACCAGCATCGTCATCGACGAGGAGCGCGCGATTACGCGAAGGCACCAAACCACACGCCCGCTCCTTTTTTCCACTCCTCTACCTTCTTCCCAAACCTTCTCCTGGCTCAGATTCTCGGGATTTACGATTCCTCGAGGTCGCCTAACGTCGCACGATATCGACTCCGTGGATAGATATGCCCTTCTGGGTGTGCTTGATATATTTACCGGGGTACAGAAAAAGAAAGGTGCCGAGAAGAAAGCACGCGAGAAGGAGAGTGAGAGAGGGCGAGTCCCGAAGGATCTGCCGATCGCCACCTCCGCCGCCTCTGCTCCCCTGGGAGGAGGTCGAAGAGGAGAAGAGAGATATCGTGGCCATAAATTTCATCGAGGTGGATCTCCTCCGTGGTTAGAGGCGCGCGCAATCGCAGGAGATAAAGAGAAACGGATAATTAGTTGGCAATTTTTCCCACCTCCACCCCCGTATCGGCCCAGTTGGTCTCTCACAACCCCATAAATCAATTTCGTATTTATTGACGCGCCCGGCGGCAACCACGTCACTTTATTTGCTTTCTTGCATCGACGTTTTTATTAGGACTACACTCCCTTTTATTCCTCGCTATATATTCTCCCCCACCCCCTCTCATTCTCTCGTTCGCACCGCGCTTGCTCTTTTGCTCCCTCCAGAGCCCCTCTCACCATTCTTCTCCTCCTTCGCTTTCAATCTCTTCGTCCGTCCATCTATCTATCTCGTCCCATCCCCCGTGCGCCACGAGGGGGTGGTGACGGCGACGCTAACCGGCGGCGCCGGACGTATATAAAGGCAGTCAATTTTTTCGGTTAAACCCCGCCAATTTCCGCGGTCATCCAACAACGGCTAATATTAACCAAACGATATATACGAATCGGTCCAGCCTGAAATATTCAGCGGTCCCCATTGGAGAAAGCGCAAGAACGAATTGCGAGAGCCGTCCATCCTCTTCACTCCTTTTCCACCTGCTGAAAATGGACGAAGTAAAGCGCAGAGGGAACGTATCGAAGCCGTGCAGTTTATCGGGTAAAAAAGGCAGATCTTTCCAATGGATTTTTCATGAGGCCTGAAACGAAATTTTTAACGAATGGAAGTACGATATCCACGAGTTTACGAATTCATCGATGCTTTTGTAATATTTTGTCCCCTGTATTTTTTTTGCCCACCCTTTCACGGATTTAGACGTAAATCGCGGATGTATTAAAACCGTGCGATTATCTACGGTGGTTGGTAAACGTGCAAAGAACAAATGACGCGTTGATCACGCACAATTGTTCAAACGAATCGCGGTACGTGCTCCACGCTGCGCGAGAGGTTTTTTCTCGACCTGGACTGAGCGAAGACGAAGAGGAGGACGGCCTTGTTTGTTTTGAATTTTCTTCCTTGAAAAAAAGCACGTTCGTTAAAATTGAGTACCCCGTATTTGGGTACCCCCCACCATCCACTGGAACCTGAATACCTTCCACTCTGAGGGCCATCTACCGAAGAAACCTACCCTTCTTTTTCCGTTCAGGTAGTCTTTGTGCTTCGTGCAGTGAAGAACGATCAGTCGTGTTTCACCGTGCTTAAATTGCATTACCTTCTGTTGGATTCTTGCGTTCACAAACCCGTCTGCGGAACATCATGTTATAATTACTTCTCGACCACGTCCCTCAAAATTATCAATTTAATCTCGTTATCAGAGCAAATCCAGACCTTCCTCGTTCATACGAGATTCGCACGAGACAAGTGTACGCTACGTCCTGCACCTCGGGGACTTCCCTGGTCCGCCTTCGAGGCGCACCTGTAAACATCCCTTTGCCGACGAAGCAACCACCCCTTCCGACGACAGTTTCCACCTCCAAAATTCAGATACGTTCTCCCGCAGTGCGGGTCCTCGCGTGCGCCTCGCCTTCGTCGTCTAAGGCAAACATTTGCCCCCGCGGCCGCGGCGCCACCCCCGCGTGGATCATCTTCGTCGACGGTGAGTTTACTTTCCAGCTTCGACTGTACATAGAAGCGCGCGCGGAAGGAGGGTCGAATGAGGGGCGGAAGGTGGAGGGTGGCTTATCCTTACGGACCCCTCTCCTCTCCGCGTTCCACCCCTTTGAGCTACCCTCGGACACGTCGTCTACCCTCCGAGGAAATCGGATTATAAGCTGATTCCTCCGGTGACTGGTAGCGATATGCCGCGCGCGGCCAAACTCTCGTAGCCATCAATTAAGAACGAATAGCCGCTAGCCCCTCTCTCTCTTTCTCCCTCCTCTCATGTCTCGGTGTTTCTCCATTTTCCTTCCATCTGCTCTTCGCTCGTTTCTCCATCCTCCGTATAAACCGCATTTCCCACTTTATTCTTTGCGAGATTATCGAACCGGTCGAATTTTATAGGATGACATTGATGAGAACGTGAGAACTGGCAAAACTCGCAAGAAAAATCGAGCGTTCGGAGCCGAGAATTTGAGTTAGTGGATTTTTCCATTAAATTCTCGCAATGGAGAAAAGCCGCATTCGATTCGTATCCATCTCCGCGTAGGTGTGAGATCAATTCGTGGTGCGCAAAAACGAGTGGTCGAAAGACGCTTTCAGAATCTGTGAAATATATAGAGCGTCCAGTGTGGTCGTCGCGCTCAAAGTCCACAATACCAAGCGAGCCAAGCTGCTTATTAGTTCGCGCGACGAATATTTGCTCCGCGACTTCGTCAATTGACCGGGGAAATTAGTACGAAATAATAACTCGGGCACCGAATACGATTTAAAAATTCAGGCGCCCCCTCTGGCCGACTCCGCGGGGCTCGATTCGTTATATTCACTGGTCACGAAAAGCAGCACGAGCGGTCCATTAAAAGAGAGAAACGCCCGTGGGTCGAAGCAGTGCCCTCGCCCGTTCGCTCGCGCATTCCACGTCCTACGTCACGTTCGACGTCGCTCCGTTAACTCTCCGCCTCTTACGCTCCCGGCCCCATAGCGGCCTTCGGTCTCGTTGCTCCGTGGCTGAAAATCACCCGAGAGTTCTTGCCCCGGAGGTGACCAGGCAACCGGCGAATAAAGAAAGAAATCGAGGAAAGCGCGCTCGCGCGACACTCGTGGAAACGCGATTGCGGGCGAATCGTGGGACGAAACGCGAGTAATGGAATTGTAGCTCGACCACGACGTTTTACTCTGTAGATTTCGATGTTACGTCGAGTTTACGTGCGCCCCGCGTTCCACACAAATACACACACAATACGGCGCGCCAGAGTCCGCCAACTTAACGTTTCTCGTATGAGCGCTCGAATGCGGATTACGTGGGTGGATGTGTAAGCGAGTAAGTACGACGGTGGTATATCAGTTCGGTACTATCGATCAATTCGGCAGCAGACAGAACGGATCGACGGGACGAATGGGCAGACGGACACCCGAGGACCCTGGAAAATCGTATTTTGCGATTAAGGGTCCCCTGCAAATAAAGAGACGAATGCCAGACCTAACAATGGACCTCCTTGTTGCATAATCCTCATTTTTCCCTCCCGCTTCTCATTATTCCGCATCTCTTCCGCTACCAACTGCCGAAGAATATTTCTCTTCGTATTTCTTCCCTTCTACTTCTTTCCAGCGCCGCTCTCCTTCCAGGCGCAACTACGCGTCCAAATATTGACATCCGTAATGACGTTTCCATTTCATTAATTCTCCATGCGCGACTACTACTCTCGAGACATCCTTTCCGCGTTGCACGCGAAAAGAATCGTCGGAAGGTTCGTAAGATCCGGAAGGCGCCTGAAGATTTCCATCGAAATGGCCGAATCCTCGGTGCGCTATCAACGTCGAGAAATATTCTTCGTCTTCGACCGTTAGCCTTTTACGAAGGACTACCGAACCGTACGGAGGACGTGAAAGCGGCGGGATTTAAGGATCCGCCGAACCCTTTTTCGCGAAGGCTCTCTTTTTCCTCGATGGTTGGCGCCCAGTTTACGACGACATCTCGCGACGCTTACAAGCGTCACCGACCTACCTATCTCGTGCGTTTCCACGGATGCGTGCGTGGCAACGCCACCGTAACGTAACCCAGTAATAAGTCGTAAAGTTCAAGAAGGTCCTGGAAGGCTTCCGAAGTAAGAGAGCGGGAAAGGGTAAGAGAGTTCGGCGTCGGAGCTTCCACTCGCGAGTGTCGGTGCGGTGCAGCGGACGGCGCGGTGCCGACGGTGGCAGAAGGGGAGGCGGTGGCTATGTAAATTCTTCGGGAATTGCCACCGGCACGCAAATTGCCGCGATAACAACTTTCGCGGGGGAGATTGGGGTGGGATGCTTCGGAGCGCGGCAGTGAATTGCACACCGCGCGAGCGGAGGGCGTGAAGTACAAGAATGGTTAATTTCTCCTCGCGGGTACCTACTTTTCTCCACGGTGCCCTCGCGTCCTCCGAGGCCCATCCCAACCCCTTACATCTCTCCTACAGCGCCACTGTTCATCTCTTCCGAGCCCAAGTTGGGACCCCTTCTACCTCCACCCATCTCGCGGAGTCCCCGTTAAATCGTAGCTTTCATTTATCTTCGCGGAGCGGCGGAAGCGTCCTTATGCTAATATTAATAATTATTACCGACGATTACCGCCAACGACCTCCGCGGGAGCCGCGCACCAGGAGGCGGACGTGGAGGAGGAGGAGGAGGAGGAGGAGGAGGAGGGGAAGCGAGCCGCGATATCTTTCGCGAGAGGAGCAGGCAAAGCACACCGTCGTCACGATTCCGAAGTGTAATGAGAGTGAAGAGGAGAATGGATGCGGACGAAAGGAAGCCGGTTCTGAATCTTAATTGAAATTTTGCGGAAATTCTCAGAAACGTTTGCCTGGACGAGTCACAATTTCTACGACGTTTCCATGCAAATAAAGGTTTACGTGGAGTTCGAGTGGAACTAATTTGAGATTATTCCTACGCTGGATTTTTGTTCTTGTTACATTTTTTCACCATCTTTTTTCCTTTTTGTAGATCGCGTGACGCGTTGAAGCGCGGGCAGGGTTGGGGCAGGTGGCCAGAGGACGAGCAGCTCCGCTATTAAAGCTACTTTCCGGCTAACGCGGGGACCGTGTCACGGTGCAATATTTTGTTATGATATCGACGTGCGCCAGGCATTGATTAATGCTGCCGGCGGTGCGCGGCACCACACCGTTCCGGCCACCCGCAACACATCCCGAGGGCTACCACCGCGTCTCGTCGCATTTAAAATATTCGACGGTGAATTATCGGGATCGGAAACTTTATTATAAGCCCGGACAAACCCGAGAGTAAACGCGAGATGCGTCGACGGCTCTGCCTCGTTGAGCAGCGCCAAAAGCAGAGTGGAAAAAAAAAAAAAACATGCGTAGCCAGGAGGGAGCGAACGAGTTTCTCCTTCGTCCTAGTCGCAATAAATCCGCTTCGACCGAAAAAACATACGGGTAAAACATTTTTCAGGAACAACGTGACGCGACAAGGAACTGTCGCGTTTTAAAAATAATGGAAACTCCTCCGAGCGCTCTCTTTCTCTTGCTCCCACGTCCTCTCTCATTCTCTCCCACGTTGTATGTACATGCTTTCACGCCGCACGTAACAGCCAGTGGAGGACGGGGTTGGTTAGAGAGGGGCCTCGACGCTCGGCGTTCCACGTGTGTATAAAAAACCGCATGCGAGCAAGTGGACGAGCACGCACGCACGCGCGCGCGCCCGCGAGAGAGGCACACGCTCATCCCCGAGCTCTCTCACACGGATAGAAGCGCGTCGGACTAGAGCGCTGCCCGACCTCGTGGGAATGCGTGTTGCACCGCGACGAGATTAATGGCGCTTCCGACGAAAATGCAATTTACCGGCCAATCGACACGGCACGATGATTTTCCACGGACACAAAACCCGTCATTGAAGCGTTCCCTTTCCTATTTTTAGCTCTTTCCTCTTTTTTCGTCGCCACGTCCCGACGAAGCCAGGGGAACTCGAATTGTATCGCGCCAAGGAGCACTCGATAGAGTCGAATTATTGCGAGTAGCAACGATCGCGCGGGAATTACGAGGGCGGGAGAAGATCGTAAAAATTCAACGAGAGCGTACAGTCATTTGATATCGATCTCTCGCACTCGGCTCAGGTCATCGGCGATAAGTGCTCCAATCATTACACTCTCGGTTATCGCCTGTAACGCACGATTTCGCGTCGAGACGAATAATCGGCCCGCCCTCCCACCCGGCAATTCCAAATATCCGATAGCAGTTGCACGCTCCGCGATTCGCCGGTCGCGGAAATGAACTCACGCTGGGATGATTCTTCGTAAATACGTGACAGTCATCGTCGGTGGCGTCGCGACGCTTGAACGCTCGCAGCACCGTGCCTCTAATTACTGTGCGAAACTTGCCAGGCCCGACAACTTCTGACCGATGCAATTCCGCGCGTTGCAGATTAGTTCGGTAGTTCGCAATCCGCGCCCGATGATCAGCGTCTACTCCTCCTTCTTCTCTTCCTCCTTCTCCTTCTTCTCCTCCTCGTGGTCTCTAACCACGAGCAAAAAATATCCACTCCATAATCGATATCTTCCTCGCGCGAAACGAATCGTCGAGCGCGAATCACGCTCGGTGGTAACACCTATCACCACGCTCCATTCCAGATAACGAATTCAACGCGAGACGGGCCTTTTGAAACGCTACGAAACAAAAGCTCTTCCCGCAACGATTCATCGAGCTTCGATCGCATCGGCCGATTCGCGAGTTCGCGCCTTCCCTTCCATCCTCACTTCCCCGGGCAAGATAAACCTAATACAATCGCTCATCGAGCCAACCCACGGCTGACATTATCGCGATCGAACAGACGAGAAGAACGTCCGTCGCGAAAAATGAGCAGCGCTTGGAAACGCGCGCTCCACGCGAGCGGTCTCTTTCTCTCTCTCTCTCTCGACATTATTATGCAGAATCACGCGCACCTTGCAGCCCGCGGCATCCACTCTCTTTCCATCTACCTCACTCTCTCGTTCTCTCGTTCATCCTTTCGCTCGTTCGCTTCCACCCCCTCGACTCTCGTGGAACGATGACGCTTCTCATTTTACGCTCGAAACAATCCGCCGGTGAATTAATCGTATCGCCGACTCCGCTCGGGGAGAACGACGATGACGGGACCGTGTGCGCGCGCGCTTCTCTAAATTCGGAAATGAACTTATTTGCGAGTTGATTTCCTGCACGAGCTCTACCAATGAAGAGTTCCCGCTGGAAATGAGTTTGTTATGAGTGCCGTTGCGAGAAGGATCCCTCTCGTTGTTTCAATTGGATTCGCGTTTATCAAGAACCTCATTCTTCTCCTTGCTTTTGCTTTAATCGCGATTAAGAGAGGAGAAAGGTGAATGGAGCTAATTGCGAATTCATGCTCGGGAGAGTCTCTTGTGTAGATGTTGTCAATATCGATCCCATATCGATCCTTCTTAGCTATGAAGATAACCATAACGATATGCGCATTGCCGCGTGCGAGCGGAACGACTGCGGCGCGGCCGATGAAAAAAGGTAGTCCGTGCCGGACCGTTGAGTTGAATTGTCACAACACATTTTGTTCCTCAGTTCCCTAGCTTTTCTCTAATGAACAATACCTCTATATTTTAAAATACATCACGCCATTTAATCCTACAATTTCTGGGGGCTCGTCAGGGATTAATCAAAAATGACAAAGGGAACAAGGCGCATATCGTTATGGTTATCTTCATAGCTAAGAAGGATCGATATGGGATAGATATTGACAACACCTACACTTGATTTTTTTACTTCCCCGTTTCTTCGTTCCAATTGTCCGAATTTTACAAGTATACCGGTAATGCGTCGATGATTGTTACGCCGCGTCAACAGTCTTGATGGCGCGACAGTTTCGGTCGAAGCTTACGGCGGAAGATCTTCGCGCGGAGGTCGCGAAGCTTCAGGGGAGAGGTCGACAGCGGACCATTTTCGATGCATTAATTTTTCAGCGCGTAGGTACCGGCCGCGTGAGGCTAAGCATGAATTATGAACACATTACATCGCCGGGGATACAAATTGATTTATGGCCACGGCGACGCGCCGTGCATATCTAATATCCCTTGGCGATATTCTTCCAAGGAAAATCGTGGCGCGTCGCGTCGACGAAGGCAGGATAGGGGCGGCGGGGCAGACCGGAGAATACGATTAATCTGCATAGGAGATCGCGTCAGATTCGTTAATAGTGCTTTTATGATATTCCGGCGTGAGCTTTTCCCGTCGCCCCTGGCGGTAGGCGGATAAAGCTCGGAGGAAGAGGCGAGAGGTGAGACGAGAGGGAGCGGAGAAAACGGAGAGAGTGCAAGTGAAGTGAGAAAGAGAGAGTAAGCAGAAAGTAGTAGCACTTGAGAAATGATCGTGCCGAAATCGAAAAAAGGAACGTCTGGAATCCTGGCCGAGGAGGCGGTCACCGGTGCTTCTCGGATCAATCGAGGAACGTCGGCCATGCGCGAAGGATGAAACTTCCGCGAAGAACGGATTCCAGGGCGGGTGACCTCGTCGCGTAAAATTTTTTACTCCGCGATGGAGTAATCGTATAAAGTAAGGCGAAGCTATCGTTCGGGCGTAAAGGGAAGTGCCCGTAGGAAACAGCTGTTTTTTTTTTTATCGCTGAATAAAAAACTTCGCTGCTTAAAGTGTTGCATGTTGTAAAATTCAAAGAGTTACCGTCGGATGCACGTAATTCGACGAGGAGGATCCCGATTTTTTTCTCTCCCTCGCGTTTAAAGCGGAGTTCTCGGTCTCCTCGAAATCAATCAGGATGGGACGCACGCTACAAGATGCGTTGTCGATTAACGAGGCCGAGTTCGCGCGGTGACTTCGAACGAGGGATTCGTTTAATCTTCGTCAATTGGCCTCATTAATGGTGCAACGCGTTTCGAATGGGTGCCGCATGTTAATTACACACCCATTAAATTGCCCCCATCCGTCGGAATGCTCTCGCGTGCCGTTATACCGAGACGTAGACGCGAGCCTGTAATGCAACGTGTAAAACACGCGGGCAGGATGGAAATCGAAAAAGATCGGAAATTAAACGTTCTCTTGCCGAGAGAATCGCATTCTCGACCGCATTATCGCATACATTGTGGCGGGCTTCTATGTTCTTCCACGGGTACGAAAGATGCGAATATTCCACAAATTCCTCGTTACAAAATGCACGCATTGGACGGGAGCGCCGATAGCCACGCGAATAATACAGTCACCCGATATCTTCGCCCTGAAAGCGTCTAAGCAACCCCCGCGGGGCCTCCACGGCAAGAGGCACATTCAACCTCCGAAAATCCCAACATCCACCCTACCGCCCACCCGGATCCACCCTTATCGGGGATCATCCGTAGTCCGCCCCGGTTGTGCCGAGCGCATGAGAATCCTCTACAGACAAAAGCGAGCGGGCTGGGCGGATGCTGACGCGGCCAGTCATTCGCAATATCCAACGTTGTCGATACGATATTAATCAGATATCGATCCCACACACGACGTGGAGAATCGAGGGTGAGAGGAAGTTTGGGGAAGACAAGAGGTGCAGGGGGTGAAAAACGAAGGAGACAAAGACACCTCGTAGACTTGGCCGACGAGGGTAAAGATGAGGCAGGGGAAAGCAACGCAGGCTTTCCATGCTCCCTGGAAGGGGGTGTAGGAACGAGATACACGTGACAGGAATGACAAAAACGGTAATCCCGACTGTCGGAGGCCCGCTCGCCCAGGGAGAAACCTGAGAGAGGGTGAGACGCAGGGAGCCATTGACTCCGATGGAAAACCCTGTTTCCTTCCTTCGGGTTCCTCCCTCTGTCAAGGGGGCGGGGACAGAGAGTTCGATGATTACATTCACCCTTTTTCTCTTTTTTCTCCTGGCATCGCTCAGAGGCCACGCAACTACGCCGCGGTGCGTCTTCCTCCTTGATTTTTCCTTTCTCCCTTCCTCACGCACCCTCGTTCTCGTGACGCCATTGACGAAATAATTCGCGCGCACCTTCCTGCGCCGCGTGCGGGTTAATTGGCGCATGGTACTCAACGAGGGGGATGATGCGGTCGCATCGTCGACGTGCGCGCGAGGATAGGTCGATGACGGTGATTATCTCAACGAGAGATTCGAGCAGCCGCCAGGTAATTGTTAGGGGGATGACAAATTTAATAGGACGCCGAGTTTGCGTCCTGCGCCTGATTTCCATGAACGCGCGTGAGCGTAGAAAATTTCGTGGAGCTATGGGGCGGAGAATAAATGGCTCGACTTCGCTTCGACGAGGCCGGTACGCCATTGGCACTGTAAAAATGTCGGAACGTATGAATTAGAGATTATACGCGAACACGATCGATTCGGCCAAATCAATGCCCATTGTCGCCGCGATCGCACAATACCGAACGTCCATAACGCGACGATTGTGACCGAATTGTAGTTTTCGTACCAAAGGACGGGAAGGCGGAACAAAAACGTTCTACAACAAAATCAGTTTATAATCGGGACGGAATTTCGACCGAGCGTGAATTGTTTGAAGACCGCGCAATTGCGAGAGCAAATATTCCTGCTTGGCTGAGCGCGCGCGATCGGGCGCACAATGCGAATTTTCCAGCATAGAAAAAAAGTGTTACGAAAGATTATACAAAAAAGTTCATTGTTCGACGGTGATCGTAAATATTGCAAAATTCCGTAGGCTTTGGAATCGCATGTTTAACGCCTAATAATGTATCAAATATTCGGGCGCGAGTACACAGTCGATCATTCAACGAAACCGGCTCTGACTTCGGGCCGTTTATACGCTCGCGAAAAATCGGCAATTTTTTTATCCACATTTCGCGCCACCGCCGAGCGTGTAGAAGGTAATTCGGTACACCCCTATGGGGGGTGGGAGCGACCACGGGTTGCATTAGCGTTCACGACGTGCACCGTGAAAATGACGTTGCAAGCGCCGTTCATCCTCGAAATCACGTGGGGACTGCGAGCGTGTGCGCCATTGTAGGCTCACACACGAGCGTCGACGGTATAACGCGCGTGTCACCGCAGGAAGGGAACCTTCACTGGTGCGCCACTCAATCTTGTTTTTACGCCTGGGCCCTCACTCGCAGGGCGCAGGCTTTTTTTCAGGATGGTTTGTCCGGGCGCCTCGTAGCGAGAGAACGACGAAAGGAGCGAAAGAGGTTGTCGGATGTTACGGCGAGTCGTCGCTCGGGCGTTCCGCGAGAGTTTAAGGACCGCGGTGACGGAACGTAAAAATCCGCACGACGAGATCCGCGTCAGCAGCGCGTAGGGGGTGGGACGAGGTTCCAGCGATTTCTCCAGTGTTCTGGAGAAAAGGAAGAGAGGAGAGCGAAAGAAACAACGCCATGAAAACACCGTCGAAAGTGGAAGCCGAGGGTACACGAAGGGGTAGTTGGGATCGTGAACGAGATGTGGGGTAGAGGTGGAGAGGAGGAGGAGGAGGGTGGAGAGAGGAAGGCACGAGAGAGGGAAGGAGAGTGTATGGAAAAAGCGATTCCCTGGGCGCTCCAACGTTCACTCGTGTTTTTCGGACTCCAACCTCGTTAGAAGGCAATTTTTATTGACAACGTGGGATTTTTACAGTCACGGGCATCGCACACGTGCACCGTCCCGTTGCAGCCCCGAACACGGGGCGGCGGTTCCACCCACGTCGACTTTGTCGTTCGCTCTCGTTTGAAACGTTGAGACTCCCTGGAGTGCACGACCACACCGCCACCACCATCGACACCATTCCACCCCCCCCTTCGCTACAACCCTCCTATGCCCGTCGTGTCGTTTCCAGCATTACATTTTTTTGCTGCGGTTTTTTCTACACAGCTACACCACCACGACACGGTCCCTTTCGCTCTTAGCTTTTTCCCGGACCGTCGGCGCTCTCGTGCGCGCTAGTTGAATTCGGTATTTCCTTCCGACGGGCACATTAGTTTCTCTATCTTATCGCTCCATTTTTGTTAATACTCGTGGCTACTCTGCTCGCGAATTGTGACGCCGGGTAGTTCGCGATCGCTCCTACTTGGAAAACTCGTAGGACGTGAGTTTTGCGAGTGAGATGCACGCGCCACTACCTACGCCCCAGTTACACCGTTGCTGGAAGCTGGGGTACACCGGGGGACGTTTCTCAAAATTACAGCACAGTCTGGAGTCTCGCTTCGGGGATGCGCCATACCCGAGGGTCCCCCCCACGATCGCTCGGAAGAGTATCGAGACGTCGCTTGGGGGGGAAGTTAATGCCGCGATCGATAAGCGACGCGCTCGCCTCGAGATTGCCGCACGGAAAATGGTTCGTGGGGAAGGGAAAATGGAGAAGGAAAAGGGGCCACAGCCTCCGAACGCTTCTCGTTCCATCGCTCGGTGACGCGTAACTGTATACAACCGCTGCTACCGGATCTTTAATAAATTGTATGTAAATAAAACGACCTCGCGAACATTACAGCCGCTAAGGAACCGTGAAACTACGACCCCTCGTAAAACAGCCGCCAGGACGAAGTTCCGTGAGTGAAAGTCGCGCGCCGAGCGATGAGTTAAGAAGTTCGTTGATAGCGAGACGCAAATAATGATTTCCGAAATATACGAGCGAGAGAATTCCAGGTAAACAGAAGTAAATGAGAGTCCAACGGAGTATTGGAAATTCCCAGCGTATGTACATGCTCGTCGATATTTCTGAACACCGCGACTACGAGGGAATAAAGCGAATCACGGGACAAAAGCCGAGGACAAGAGAACCAATCAGAGCGCGGGACGATTCTCGAGCCTCTGGCGAATCGGCAACGAAACAAGATCCTTTTTTATTGACGCTCCCGTCCCACGCGGCCCCCGAGAATCTGCCTTCGTTCTCGGTTATCATTCCGTAAAGGAAAATGTCGCCGGCAATCTTTTACGACAATCGCGCCTTCTCGCAAGTCGCACGCATTTATTTGCCGGCGCGCGGGAAATATCGGGCTACGTAGTGCGGCATCGCGCGCGAACAAAGAAGGGTCTCTCTCTGTCTCGCGATATTTACAAGGAGGCAATCTCGACGCGAGGAAAATATCGAGGATTGTGAATCCATTCTGATCACCACCCCCAGCAGAGGGAAAGAAGGCTCGCGAAGATAAGAAGAGAGAGAGAGAGAGAGAGAGAGAGAGAGAGAGAGTCGGTCGAAACAAAGAGAATGGCTGCTGCAGCTTTTAATCGAGTTGTCGAAGGGGGTGGAAAAGGGATGAGGGTGGCTGTCTGAACGCTACCACCGATTCGCCTGCCCCCTGGAGCAAGCTGGTGAATTAAAAGTACAAAGAGTCGCGGGGCGACTAATTTCCGCCGCGGCGATCTTGGTCTCGCTTCTCCTCTCACAACCCTCGCGTTTAATCCCCACGGTCTATCCCGCGGTAGGGAAATTTCTTAACTAAAAGTTCGGCTCGTTAAAAAATTCACCGCGCGCCCTGAGCTATTGGCCCACGCGATGAGACGGGCGCCGAGGCTCCCCCGAGGCGATTGGAAGACTCTCCCTTCACTTTCTCCCCACGTTTCTACTACTCCTCCCTTCCGTCTGCGCTTTGAAGGGTTAATCAAGCCTTTGTGCCTAAGAATCCAACGCAACCGACCCAACTCTCCTCGGTAACGTCTACTTCGCAATACGAATAATTTTCCGCAGCGCGTCGGAAGACTCATCTGCGAGCTGCTGGATCCGAAAAATGGCTACCTTCACGAAGGCAAACGCTCTTTAGGAACGTCTTCGGGGGGAAAAAAGTGCCCTGTAAGCGGTAACTTTTGTCTCGCGATATAATTCTGGCGCTCGTTTGCATTGCAAGGGCCGGAGGACCGTCCTGCGCCCGGAAAGATTTACAAATGCAGATGAAGATGATTGCGTTAGGGGAAGAGTGAGGAGGGGAGGTGAAAGAAGAAGAAGAAAAAGACGAAGTGGAAGAGAGGACAAGGAACAGGAAGAAAAGTAGCTCTGTAAAATTCCTCGCTCGTTCGTTCGTCCCTCCTACTTTATTTTACTCGGAAAATTCCCGCGCGAGCGGGAGACACGTCGAAAATTACATCTAGATTAAAATCAGGACAACGATAATATCCGGAAGCTCTCGAGGCACCGGGGTCCCCGAAATATCTGCTTCCGCAAATATTACTCGACGATGTAATGGCACGTCCAGTACGTGCCGGGCCGGAAGGCAGAAATTATTTTCTCGGCGACAAAGAGAGAGAGAGGGGGGGGGGAGAGCTTGTGAGAATGACGAAGGGGATGAGGACACGTCCGGGGAACACTAACCATCGACGTTTTACGAGGGAGAGGGTAAGAAAAGATAAGGGTGTCGCGATTCGAGGGAGCACCCAGGGCCTTCAGTAGGAAGAGCGAATTTAACACGGCCAACTCGAGCTCGCTCGTGCGTTCCAACGAGGAGGGTTGCGAAAAAAGATGGCGTGCGCAGGGAGAGAGAGTTGAGGGAGAGAGGTTGAGGAGGAGACGGAGGGGGAAAACGCGAAACGCGCGTCGCTCCAAGGTGGCGTGAAGATTTAACGAACGCTTAACGAGCTGTGGGCAAGTAAGTAGATAACCTCGGGACTCTCTAGGTCGAGTGTTTCAGTTATCATCCGTTGCCTCCTAACGGCTCTCCGCTCCTCTCGCGCGACTCGAGAAGGAAGCAATAATTGGCGAGGGGTGAAAAAGAAGGTGAACTAAATCCCGACGACGATACTTGCCCTTCTCGCGCGCATTCTCTTCTCTCTCTCTCTCTTCTTACCTTGTCTCTCTCGGCTCTCTCCCGCGGTGAATGCGAAATTAACACCGTTCCCGGTCGCTTCATTAAAAGCCACGGCTAGGAGCGTTTACGGGAAACACAAAACTCGTTATTGTATCCGGGAATACGTCGGGGAGTGGGAAAAGAAAAACACGGAGTCTTTCCGAGCGGCTTCTCGGCCCCTTTAATTAGACAGAGGCGAGCAACCCCCTTTCCTCTCCTTCCTTTCTCGCCATCACCTTTCTACCGGATCTCACCACTGCCTCCTCGCTCTCTCGACGAGAGAAGTGCAATCTTGTCTTAAGTCCCGGTGTCGTCCACTTTTGAACGATACGCTTCTGGGAAATTAGTCTCTCATTAACCCGCGCTTAACGTTCCGCGGTGGGACTTTGCGGCAGAGTTCTCGGAGCAAGCGGAAATTTCGAAGATATTTTACCCCGACGATGCGAGCTTTCGCGGCTGCGGGTTCTTCTCTACGAGGAGAGAAATCACGAGAAAAAAGAAATGCCGAAGCTCGCGGAGGAGCTTTGTGAAAGAAATCTCGGCCGCGGGACAGCGATGTAATAAATAGACAACGAATTCATAAATCGTCGAATCCGCGCGGCGCGCGCTGGGAAAAATTATAGCCGGGACGCCGTTGCACGGTGCGGCAGTAACGCGCGGTGCGCACGTACGATGGCCCCATAATAAATTCACCCAATGGCAGCTCTGCGGCCTTGGGATTCTTCCGCTCGGTAGTTTCCTCGCCGTTACCGTTTCACGTCTTCCTCCATTTCTACCCAGCCAGAGTTCGCCCCTCCGACGCGTGCTCCTGGATACGAAAAAAAGTGTTCGCTCTCTCGATTTGCCAAACGAGTCGAAACAAAATAAATTCCCGCGTCGCGATCTCTCATTCTTAAATCGCGCGCCCCTCGTCGTCGACCGGCTGTTCCAGCTAGTGTACTCGAGGCGAATCTACGATATCCGAATTTCCCATCCATTTCCTCGTACGTACGCTTCGACTGTGTAAACACGCCTTTCCTCCATTTTACTCGAGAAAACTAGCCCACCACATTTTTCAAGCTGCGAGAATGAGTCCGGTCGAGCTGCTATCGAGAAAGGTGGAGATCGATAGGGGAAAATGGAGAAAATTTGCGACAGCGCGAGGCGAGTAGAAGGAAGAAGAGAAACGAGAACGAAGGAAGGAGAGAGGAAAAGGTCGAGAAAGGTTTCGAAGTCGGTCGCATGCGGCGATACAGACAGGAGCTCGCTGCCAGGACGACGCGCTGACGAAGCGGAACAACGACGAGGATTACACGTCGATCGGACAATTTACGAGGAAATAATTTTTAAGGTGCTGCGGTGTCTTTTCATTTCCATGGAAACGACGTGGAAGGACGGGAGGCTGGTGATGCCGGTGGTGCTGGTGCCACGGGTCTGCGTCGCTCGAGCGGCTTGAGCGCCTTACACGCACGAGTTGCCTGAGCCGCAATCAATAAGAAGTCGGGATTGCTTCAGCGATTGCTTCGAGCGAATGAAAGAAGAGGGAGAGGCGGTAGGAATCGTCGGAGGAGGGGAGGCGAGCGAGAAGAGCAGCGAGAAATAGACGAGCAACTGAATCGGTGGGAACGAGAGCAGTATCGAAAGAAAGAGAGAGATAAGAAATGGGTGAGAGAGAGAGAGAGAGAGATGAGAAGAGAATGCCGCGTCTATCCTCGCTTCCCGTAAATAGGACAAGGACGGTGGAAGAGATATGCCCTGCATAAAGTACAGTAATGACCTACGAACGGAGGACGTCCCGTTTACAACGATCCGAGCATATGCTCGGGATACTTCTCGATCGTTTGCTTTTCGCGATAATAAATTCCCCGCTTTGTCGCCAGGACAAATTCTCATGTGGACCGACGTCGAAGATAAACTACGACATTTCGTGCCTCTCTGTCGTAGCGTATGTACAATGAAGAACGAATTTTCATTGTCCTTTGATCGATCATCCTCCAACGCGCCAATTCCATTGGCAATTCAACGATTAACGAAGGAACATCAGCGTCGTAGACATTTCCGGTCGCAAATAGCGCGACGAATTTGCTCCTCTACGAAGAAACTGGAACTCAGGTGGGCGAAATCACGAAGGAATAGGTAGCGAAGTTAAGCGTCCGCGAAATTTCTCTCTTTCTCCTCTCTCTCTCCTCTGCTTTTTCTCCCTCGTGTATTCCTTCTCCTTCCTCTCAATTCCTCGCCCTGTAACATCGAGCGTTCCCATCCATCGTCGTCCTCGTCGCGCTTCCCGTTCCAACGACTTCTACCTCCTCCTCTCTTTCGTCCCTTTCGCTACAAGAAACGAGAGAGTTGCGACGTAGTAGTCGGCACCTCCCTCGACGAAAGAAGCAGTCGTCCTGCCTCGTCGCTCAGCTCGGAATCGAGGACAAACAGCGGGCATTTCGCGACAGTAAAATCGCAAGTCGGGCGTGCTGCCTCGCGCCACCCTCTATTTCCAATACATACGCTCGCCGTTTCCTTCCACCTTTTCCAATCCCACCCCTTCGTACTTCGTTCATCCCCGTATCCGAAGAACTTCGCGCGCTACTCGTTTTCCACGTTCTTCGACTTCTCCTTCCACGCTTCGACTCCTACCCTTCTCTCCATCCACATCCCGCCTCGACACCCCGCTTGGCACTCTTATCGAAGCGAGCAGGACGACAGAGTCAGGATCATTTCGATACGTCCTAGGGGCGCTGACTTTACGAGGCACCAATTCCCATTCCGCGCCATAAACTTGTTTTCCTTCGCCTTTGCGCTTCGTGCCGCGCGACTACCATCCTCGATGCACGTACGTTTCTACAATTTCCAAGGAAGGAAAGAAAGAAAGAAAAGAAGGGAGATGCACGGGGGCGAGTAGAAAGCGCGAACTTCCTGGTTATTCGGAGAGATCCCTAAAGGACATCCACTCGCAACACGCTCACCTTCTCTCACCTCTCGCTTCACGTAGCAGCGCGTGTCATCTCCCGAGACTCTCGTGGAAGGAAAAATCGACCGATTCTTCCGCGCGCTCTTTCGATTTTCCTGTGTCAGCCGTTTTGGATGCTTTTCTCGTGCCCTTTACATCGATCCGAACGAACCGCGGGAAGGTTCTAGCTTACCGAGGAAGAAGAAAGTCTACTCACCGATGACCTTGACGTGATACGGCAACTGCGCCCTCCACGTGTCCTGCATTTTACGGTCTGGAGCGACGCACCTGTACTCCCCTGCCTCCTGGTAGACCACCCGGCTGAGAGCCAATGGTCCAGGCCCGCCCACAGGATCCATAGCTGGTCCGTGACCCCAGCAACCGCCGTCGCACTCGAGGGTCACCGCACCTCCTATCTGCACCTCCATCCTCCTCGAGTCGGTCGCCTCCCCGTTCAGCGCCTCCGCCTCGGTCTCCATATCTGGATCATCTAAATGCCATTGATTTAAATCTCTCGACGACGAGCGACGAGTCCCCCCGCGAGTCCGTACGCAAACGCGAGCGTTCTTCCCTCGAGTAATTTACATAAGAAAACAGATCGTCGAAGAAGCGATCGGCCCGCAAAAACCAAAAGGGGTTGTCGCGTGTAAAGTGCTTCAACAGATTTTCTTCGATTTTACGGATCGAAGAGAAATTCGTCAATTTTTCTTTTTATCTCCTTCGATTGCGAAACGCACGGATTTCACATGCACGCCGACCGACGGAATTTTTTTTCTTATCCGCCAGACAATCGGCTCGCAACGATCTCCATGTGAAACGCGTCGCGCGAGACTCGTGCACGAAGTCGTGGCCCACCCCTCGGGGAACGAACGTCTGCCTACTTCGTTTCTTCGTCATCGATATCAACGGGACCGGGACCCGCACCAGGAGGCATCAAGAATCGGCCTCACGTACGAGGGATAAAGTCGAAGGGGGTGGAAAGAGCTCGTGTGCGCGCGGCAGTCCGACGAAATCTTTTCTTCGCCTCACCACCACGACGCGTCCCGGCGACCCTCCTTCTCATCCCCGTCGATTCGATCTCATCGGCTAAATTATACGTTCGAGATCCCCTCGTCGTGCTGGTTCCCTTTAAGCGGAGAAGTAAATAGGACGACGGAGAGAGAAGGAGAAAAAAGGATCGTAAAGGGTGAGATGCTGGAGAAGGAAGGAACGGGAGTAAGGGGGTGTGTGAGATGCGAAGAGAAATCGGTGGGTGTTTCTGTTCCAGAATTAGAGTCCAACGCTGGAATTCCGCGGACGGAAGAACAAAGAAGGAGCAAGCGTTAGTAAGGCTGGGGGAGGCGCGTGGCGCACGAGCGAAGCTGAAAGGAGAAAAGAGCGCGCGATATAGAATGGGAGGGTGAAAGGGAACAGTGGGGGGGGGGGGGGATGAGAAGTCCTTTGAGTTAGCAAGCTGATGCTCCGGCTCATCCTATAGCAAAACAAAGGGATCAAAGCGCTGGATGCAACGATAGGAGGCTTTCACCCGCTCGCGCCCCAACCGCCAACAGCAACCCTCTACTCGCGCCACTCCGCCTCCTTCCTGATCCCCAACTATACCTCGTTTGTCTTGTAGTTTGTTCGGAATTTTACGGCAAACACAATTGTGACGCTTTAACAAACAGACCGCCGAAGTACGTGTCGAACTTTTTCACCCCCTTCCGGCCTCCCTCCTCCTCTCTTGCTTTCCACAGTTTCCTACCTCCTCTTCCGCTCTTTCCTCCTTCATTCCTTTCGCTTTTTCGAGTTCTCTCATTCTTTCTCTCTCTCCCTTCATTCTACACCATCCCTTTAACGATCAGTCTCGTTATTTCGCGAGAAATTTTCGAATCCCACGCCGCGCGTCCATCCATCCCCGCGTTACCATCGACATCGCCGTTAATTTCGTTTTTAATGCAAACGGCCGAGTGAAACGTTGCGCGACGTGAAATCCTCTTGTCCAACGTCGGCCGCTCGGCACTTTCAAGCGTTCGACTAACGAAGGGACATTTTTGAAATCGCCGGGACGATTAAACGAGCTAGGAATGTCCGGTCGGACGGAAATGTTCAACGTACTCGATCGGACGGTAATTCGACGCGTCGAGTCGCTTCGAGTCACCGTGGTGAATGGAAAATTCGCGCGTAGGGACTTGGACGGATCTAGCGTGGTGATTTGATTGCGCTTGTCTAATAATCACTCGCGATATCTCGATAGACTCGGAGGCTCGAGACGCGTGCTCTCGGCGAAGCGTGACTTTAACCGCGACTCATCGTCGACGCTTATATCCGACGACGAGTAATCCAACGAGGAGGAGACTCGAGGAGGTTAAGAGGAAGGAAGGTCGGGGGAGGACACGAAGCGCACGACGACGGCGACGGTGGCCGTGTAATCGATAATTCCCACGAAGGAGAGAACGGTTGGTTTATAGGTACTCTCGAGCCATCTAAATTGCGTAGAGATTAGGTGCTCGGAAGCCCGTATCCCGGATCGTCGGTTGAGGAAGCGGTGAGAGGAGGAGCACGGAGGGACGAAGGAGTCTGAGAAATTGAGGAAGGGAGAGGTTGAGAGGAGAATGAGAGGGAGGGACTGGGAGGTTCGAGATGCAGGGTTGCAATCCGCCCTCTGGTTATAACGGCACGGGGGTAGGTAGGGAGGAAGAGGGTAGAGTCGAGTGGAGGGAGGGATGGCCCGACGTGAACGGTTAGGTAGGAAATTTGCAAATTTTCAGGACGAGGCACGGATAATTTCCGCTCGGCTCCGGCGGTTTCCGCCCTTGACAAATGACGGTGGTTTCCGGTTATCGGCCGACGAAACGTACCCATCCCGCATTTCGAATCAGCCGCCTGTCTCCTTCTCCGGGCCCTGACATCGTCGTCGTCGTCGTCGAATCCTCTCGCGTTATTGACTCTCACAGCGCGATTGATATCCCAGACCGAGAAAATTCCTTCGTAAGAGGTGTTTGAAATTAATTTTGCGCACGTGTAAGAGTCGATAAATCGATGCTCGGACGGATTTAAAAAGTTGGAGGTGGGGGAGGTAGAGAACGACTACTACGCTTTTTCCGCTCTTACGTTCTACCGAAGGGCGCATTGTTTTGCTCGGTAACGATTTACTCACAGCGAACGTTGAGGAAATATCCGATGCTGTTGAAAACGCCGAGCAGATGGCGGGTGTAACACCTGTACCAGCCGCTCTCGGCGCGAGTGATTTTTGTGAAGTTCAACCATCCGTCATCGCTCTGCTCCACGGGAGGCGGCTCATTGTCTGAAACACAAGCGGAAGCCTGTTGGATATTTCGAATTAAAACGCCGGAAACAGCGGGAGCGCGTGCGTAGCTGGGCCGGATTTGCGTTAACACCCGCGAGTTTTCACGTCGACCGACCGGGCCCGATCGGCTTTTCTTTGGTAATCGATCCCACAGTTCTCTCGCTCTCGCCCATCCACACTTTTCGTATGCCTCGTCGAAGCGCGCGGAAAAGCCACGAATCTCCCTGTCCAGCCATCGACCATCGTGTTTCGCGAGTCTCTAATGGAGATCGCGAAACGTCCTGCGGAATACGGTCGTCCGATCGATTCGCGGAGTATGCATTCGCGTAAAAGAACACGTGCAAATGAAACTACAACGAGAATACAGTTGTCCCTTTTTCTACGACCCCGCCGCGGGCTATCTATCTAATTTAATTCAACGAATCGCATCACACGCACGATTAACGAGGATTTCACTCGCTCGTGTAATCAGCGCTACTGCGTTCTATTTCCCACGAATTCCAGTGGAATCATTTGCCCGGCCATAATGACTTCCACCGCGTAGATCGTAATTAATTGGTGAAGCCAATTACGACCCGTTGATTAATAGATTCCTAGTTGGAGCGTATTATGATCAGAAGCAGAGATCGAATGAAATTTGCCGAGGAAAGTAAGAGCAGTTGTTCGCGTTATTCATAAACATCGAGCAAGGGTGGAAGGTTGATCCGAGGGAGAAAAAGCTCCCATCGTTGAAGATTCTTTCTCGGCGTTGTGCTCGCGTTTGCGAAAGTTTCTCCGGACTGTAGGCATTTTCCTTCTCCACTCCTCCTTATGCCCCTTCCGTTTTCTTTTCCCTCCTCTGCCATCGCCCGAGAGTTTGACGAGGGCGAGGATTCGGTGCAGCTGTTGGATTTGGTAGTTGAAACCAACCTCCGGCCTCCCGCCTCCTTCGGCACGGGGCCAAGGAAGCGCGACGGAAGAAGATAGTAGGAGGAGGAGGAGGCAGACGGAAGGAGCAAGAAAGAAAGGGGAAACAGGAAGCTCCATCCGCTTCTGTAGCGCGAGCGGATCCAACGTTCTGGACGGAGTTTTGTGGCGAAAACTTTTATGTAGCCGGGAATAACGTCGAGCAAGTGGGACGATGGCGGAAGAAGGGGACCAACGGACGAGCGGAGGTGGTACGAGAGGCGAACGGCCGCGGTTGGGTCTACCGAACGAGGCATCGTAGTGATAAAGGGAGAAAAGGGAGAGACTCTTCTCGAACGAGTGGTGTCGTCAAAGCACGGCCGATTCTGTTAACGGTATCTATGAGAGAGAAAAGGAGATCACCGGTGGGTGGGGAGGAGCGACAGGGTCCTGCAATTTCTCTATGAAATAGGGCCGCCGCGCGCCGTGACTCGCGTGGCCCAAAAAGCACGCGACGTTTCCGGTAAGGTCGTACGGAATCCGGGCAATTTGGCTGGGAAACAAACAAAGCTACCCCGACCGCGACGACGACCTCCCTACCGGCCTGATGGTCGCATTGAGAGGACTGGAGGAGGGAGGAAGCGAGACGTGCTGCGGGGCAAAGGGAACGAGGCGAATTTTCCAACAAAAGGGGGACGAACTGTGCGACGCTCCCTCTCAAGATTTTAACTCGCCTCGGAGGAATTCGCGGATTTCCCAGAGCGATGTAGAACGATTGTAAAGGGGTTGGGTGGATTGGGGCATGGGTAGAGGCGGTCGGGCGGCATATTGTCCTCTTATCTCCAGAATTCGTCGTGCTATTCGCGCGAGCTTCTCCTCGTTCCCGCAAAATCCTTCGGGGAATGGTTTCGCTTTCGGCGAGAAATCGAGGGAGCGCGTAAAATTTTCGAAATTCACGATTCCCCGAAAATTCCTTCGAAAGCTAAGGGGGAGGGGGGCTAAATCTCAGCGAGAAATTTGCCGCAGCAGAAGGTATCCAAGGATCCTCCTCGATGGTCTGAGAAGTCGTATATAGTGGCACCGTGGCGAGGAGAACCCGGTCCCCGTCGCATTATACGTTACCTACGAATGAACAATGATCGAGGAGGGATCGACTTACCCACCCCCTGGCGCAACTCCTTCCCGGCCACCCCTTGGGCGGTTTCGCGCAGCTGACGCCCTCGTACGTTCTTGCGAAATGTCCTTAGGCGGAACGTATCGTCGTGATAAATCGTTCGACAGGGCAGTGATAAATTTATTCTTTCCTTCCGCCTCTCCTTTAAAGCGACCGCCCCTGCTCGGCCCTCGCCGTGTAACCGTAGCACCGCGAGGTTTGCACCCGTTAAGGGCACATGAAAACGAACATCCTCCGAGATGCGGATAAAAATAAATTCAGTCGGTGCGTTACCAAGCCTTGGTAACAACGAGAGCTGGGAGAGGGAGAGAGAGAAAGAGAGAGAGAGAGAGACAGACAGTGGAAGCGAATAGAGAGAGGAGAGGCGTTCGCATTATCGAATCTCGATCGGCAGTGACCACCGTCGGAGCACGTTCGGCCAACCGAATTTTCACGCCAAGCCGAATTTGTTTCCGGCCAACTGACATTAATTAGCCGTCCAATATCGTTTATGGTATACGTCGCAAGCGCGCGCGCGTGTCAGAGAGAGGAAGGAGAAAGGGGTGCTGGTGCCGATCGTTCGCGGGGGTTGGTAACCGGCGTAATCAATAAATTGCACCTCGGCAGCGCGCGCGACTCCGCTCCTTTCCCCCGCATCAAAGTGACCGCATCGTAACCGTTCGCGTTTCAATACACGGGAGCCAAACATTACACCGCACGGTCTCGGTGGGCATTATCGACGATCGGCTGCTTTCACGCGGGAGAAGGGGAGAGTCGAAGTTGCGGGCGCCCCGAGTGGTCTCGAAATTTCCTCGAGTTTCCTTAGGAAAGGGTCGACGCGCTTTGAGGGGGTTGCCTGGGCGCACCGGTGGCCCGAGGCGTCCGAGACGAGACGTTTAATAAGAGGAGCTAAAAAGAAATTCGAATTGACGGAAAGGGGCGAGGAAGGAAGATTCCCTTCTCGCAAGAGGACGAAGAATGGGGGGCGGTTAGTACCGATCGGAAGAAGGAAACCTCGCCCGGGGCCGGTTACGTGCTCCAAAGGATATTAAAGTATTTTAATTGCAGCGGATCACGCGTTGCGAGATTTATACGAAATCATTCGGCCCGTTCCACGAATAGGGATTAAAGCGACTCGCGAGCGAATCGCAAGAGAATCGCGAGAGTGGCCTCGGGGGCTGGGGTGGATACGCTCCATTGGGCGAATACCAGACGTCAGGAATGGAAGGCAGAAATAATTGAATATTTAATGGGATAATTCATATATACCGAACCGGAGCTGCCTTCTATCGAGCCTCTCTCCTCTCTTCCTCCCGATAGTCCCTCCCGAAGGGAATGGGTACTGAATCCTTCGTCGTAGCCATGGTCCATCCGTGAGGCCACGAACGTCAATTTTTCCGTCGCCTCTCCCGGCTCTCCCTCTGGCCACCGATTAATTATGCATTCGACACGTGCATAATGTGAGAAGCGTGAGCGCAAGAATTGAGTTCGACTGGGACGATCGGAAAGGAGGAAAAAAAAGTGATGAGCGAGGGAGAAGAATGTAGAGAGGAACGAGTGGTGGGAAGGAAGCGGAGAGTGGATCGCGCAGATGGAATAATTCTCGTTGGCGCGCGCGCGCGCGCCTACCTGTAGGGGACGATTAATTATGCAATCGCCAGGAAGCACCGCAATGGAGTAATCTGTGTCGCGGTAATATCCGAAACCACGAGGATCTTAATAAACCTTTTTAGACCGGCCTCCCTTCCACCCTGCCGGGGAACTCGTAAGAGAACGTACCGCGAAATCTCAATTTAATAATTATCTCGAGGGCAAGATCGGTTTACTTCCCCTTCCTCCTTCCCCACCTTTCGCCGATCGTCCATCATACTTCTTATCGCGGTCCACTTCTGGTTCGGCCATTCCTCCTCTCGCTTGTCTTCTCGAAACGCGAGCAATCGAGGCGGACCAAAAGTGACAGACGCAGCTGTGCCGAGCTCGGCATTTTCCGTAACTAAATAACAAGGCTAACGAGGCTCCCTCACCCCATACCGATAATCGAATGCCCAACGAGTTCCATCAACTGCGAAATTCAGCCCACTCCCTTGTTCCCGACCACTCGTCGGGGAACCAAAGCGGTTAGACATTTATTTCACCCCCTTCGCCGAAGGCCGACCGTGAAAATCCCGCGTTAGACCTCGTGATTTCGCATGCCATTACTCGTGACTTTCTAACGATTTACCACCTATACAAGCCTCATTACTCACGACTACTGCGATACGGGCTACAGCTCGTCGAAGGCCGCAAAGAAGAATTCCTCTGCCGGCTCGAGTGTAAAAGCGAAGAAAAAGGTGAAAATAAATAAGATAAAGTGAATAACGAGAAACTGGCGCGGGCACGTGAAAAAGAGTTCACGATACCCCAGGAAGAAAATTACGTGGAAGCAAGGCTGAGAGGGGGGTGCGAGATAGAGGAAGGATCGAAAGGGGTGGGGACATGTTTAACCTCGCTATTTCGAGCATCGTTAGCCGAGAGTTCGCCCCCTGGTGCAGTTCGCCTCGTGGTCGCATTATTATCTACGACCCGACGATATCCGAGCTCGCTGTGTGCAGCTTCCGGATGATTAAGTCGAATAAATATTCGCGTCCGAGCGTTTCACGGGCTAGGAGGAGGGGAAGGACGAGCGCGAGACTGGAGAGAGGAGAAACGGAGGGAATCCGCGTGCCTCGCACTAATTTATCTCGGCGAGGAATTCGCGACGGTAATTTCGCTACGGAATATCCGAGTGAACGTAAAGAAGTCAGAAGCGGATAGCTCGAGGAGAAATTTAAGGGGCCGCGGCCGGATGCACGGGGGCAAAAAACTTCGAAGTAGCGAGTACATTTTTAGCGGACTTTCCTCGTTTGGTACTGCTGCGAGTGCGGACTTTCGAAGACACGCTGTTATCGTGGCTTTCCACGATACATGAGAGAAGTTTTGGCCCTAGTTATTGGGCAGGTAGGAATATCGCGAGATCACGCTTGACAAGAAGAAAGTCGATGGAAAAGATTGGAGAAAGAATAACGAAGGGTGAGAAATCCTCGACGCTGCGGTTAAGTCTTCGATCGAGAATTTTTTTTCGCGAGCTCGTTAAAGCGAAACAGGAGTGAGCGGCGAGTAATGTAAAGGAAACTGGAATGGAGCGGATCCTCCAACGAGGGAGTGGTACGCGCGTGAGCTCGAATGGCACGACCATTCGCAGACTTGGTAATTCAAACACTTACCGGAGGGGGCTGAGTCTTCTCGAGGTGAACGCATCGTAGCTACGCGAACGATCGATTCGTGGAAAATACAAGAGAGAGCCTCGGGAGTTGCGCTTTCGCGCAAAACTTCGTGGTGCACTTGGTGCCATTTAACGAATGTAATGGGTTCTTCGGCTTAAACGCTTCGATCTAATCAAGAAAGTGGTCTCTTAAGTATACCCGCGAAAATTCCGCTTTCTCTCGTTCCCCGTTCCTTCGTAGCGCCCGACTTCGTGCGCTGATTCGCCTGGGGAGCGTGCCTTGATGGACGACGAGTAAAAAAAAGAAAAGAAAAATTATGCCATACGCCCAATTCTCTCTCGAGTGAAAGACCGCCGCGATTACCGATCTTCGACCTCCCCTCTTTCACCGGGAGAAATCCTTTCCGTGAATTACGATTCTTGGGAGATATTGCGATAGACCAACGACGGGAGAGGAAAATGTTAAGCTGGAAGATTCACGGAGAGAGGTAAAGAAACAAGGTCGCTGGCACTCCATTCGAGAGCGTTGGCGAGGGACGGGAAACTCTCGTAACCGTTACGGCGTTAAGTTACGGCGAACGAAGGAGAATGGGCCGCAAAAATTGAATTGAGCAGCCTCGTAAAAAGGAAAATCGGATAAACGTCGTTACGACGGACGTATGCGACGGCCATTATATAATTTACAGCCCGCTGCCGCCGCCGCATCGTGAGAGGCCGGGTGGCTGCTAGGAAGAGACAAGCGCGACGAGGCGAGTAAACGTAATGCGGTCGAACGAATCGAATCTCCAAGGAGCCCTCGCCCGGCGCGGAGAGGGCGAGCAAAATGCCTCGTCGTTATTCTCTCGCTCAAGGTTTACGACGATACGGTGATCCGAAGATGGCAGCGAGCGATTGCCAGCGAGGAGGAAAAAGAGACGAGCGAAGCGCATCGCAAAGTAAAATCCTGGAGATTCCGTAATTTCCTACGTCTCGGCTCACCTTCTCCCTCCCGTGTGCCGGCAACCAATTTTTTCCATGCTGAAATTCAGAATTCACGCTCGAAAATCGAGCTAAGTATAAGTCAAGGCGAGTCTCGAAATTTATTCGCCTTGAACCGCGCGCGAAAATTCATCGCGATCGTTCATCGCGAGGAACGAGAGGTGTCCAGTTGTCGAGAAAAAGTGCGCTTCTCCGTGAAATTCCGAGTAATTTCGTGAAACGCACGATTCCACGGGTGACGTTGAACCAGTGGAAAAAAAAAGAAATTGCAACTCGGGTGCGATAAATAAGTAAAGTCTAATCAAGCGCGTACCGCGGCCAATTTCCCCCGCTCGAACAATCGATCTCGGGCGCTCCATCGTCACGCTCTAATATTCTCTCATTGAACGAAGTCACGCGCAATTAACGAAATTCGTCGACGCATCGGCTAGATGCACACTTATCTGCACATCCACGTCGAAACAGTCCGCGCGACACGTCCACCACCGGGCGCTCAGCCACCGGGCGCGATGCATTGTCCAATGCTGCCTATCGCGCGGAGTAAATGATCATACCCCACTGCGAAAAAAAGAAACATGGAAAATTCGCGAAAATCACGCGCGAAAGTCCGAAGCCTGCCGAGCGAGGAGAAAAACAAAATGGAAAGGCGGAATATCAGCGATAATGTCGCGCATAAACGAAATCTGGCAACGGAGAGCTGTGCGCGCTTTTAGGAGTAGATCGTGGAAGGGGATAAAAGGGGGGTTCATCGGCGTGTGAATCTTCACCGATGCAACGAGGTTTCCTGGCACACCGTTGCGCCCTTCCTGCCGTTAGAGAGCTCCGTGCGAAAGGTACATCCATTAAAATAAACGTTAATCCCCGTTCCACCGTCGCGTTGCTGCGCCCGTACGTAATGTCTCGCGGTGCCCATTACGTAAAGCTGCACGCTGTACATTTTCCACGGTTACACGCTCCTCCGTGATACCACCCCCGCGATCCCAATTCGTTCGAGCGCGCGCGAGCTCTCTCCCGCACGCCTATGTGCGCGCGCGCACGTGCCAAGTCGACACGCGCGATACTCTCCCGTGTATATGTGGGTTAATGTTGGTGCCGGGCAAGGTTAGAGGTCGAAAGCGGAAATCCGAGGTGCCCGGTGTGTTTTATCGAAGGCAGTTTTGCCCCATCCGCCTCCTCGTGGCCACCCCTTGCATCCCCGCGGTTCGTCCCCTGCGTCGTCCAACTTCTCGAGCCACCTGGTTATCCAACTCCCCCGGAGCAATGCTCGACAGGTATATTCGGAACTTTGTATTGCAAAATTCTGCCTTTTGGCCTCAATCCACCGACGCGCATTCGCGTGAGATACGCGAAGCTCGCTCAAGCTTACGTCCGATTCCTTGTGAGGTTTTTCTTTTTACTTTGCATTTTATCTTATCTTACTTTTAGGTATATTTCGAGGTTCTTATTGTTCTACGGGGATAATACACCAAAATTGAGAGGCACGTCAATGAAATTCCGTAGGAAGAGCAGACCACACGAGTCCAGACCCTGCTAAATATTTATGGAGAAGAGGAAGTGAAGTCGAATCGTGAATTTTCTCGTGACAATGGCGAAATCGTGAGCGTAGAATTCATTCGATCCTTCGCCTAGCTCCTTTCTCCAATTTTTCAATCCCTTTGCGCAAGGATACTGTAGGGAAAACACAGAGAAGGCCTCAGACAGAAATATATGCAAAATATATTTATTGATTAATAACTAGATCTCTCGTCGCCGTTCGTCGCTCGTCGCCGTTCGTCGTTCAGCACGTCTCAACGTGTACTCCCCGCTCGTCACTTCTTTCTTTTTGTCTCTCGCTTCGTCTCTATATTTCGCGTCGTCTCACGCACTCACACGCACACATCATCGTCTCAGGCTCTTTTTCGTTTCTCGCTGCGTCTCTATACTTCGCATCGTCTCACACACTCACACGGACACACCATCGTCTCAGTCTCTTTACCTCCGCACTCTTCTCGCTCACTCTCTCTCTTTCTCTCCTGCTTTCTCACTCTTTATCGTCTTATACTCGCAGTCACATAACGCATGCATGTCAAGATTTTAGGAATCCTACACTCGGCCATCCTGCTCGTTCATTTGCCCTCAAATGAATTATCACCAGCATCACTATCTTCCGATTCTGTGCTATCACCATCAATCCATGGTTTTATATGGTCTGCTGACGTCGACGTCTGCTGCGGGCCGTCATGCTCTCCAACTTTTCTGACCACATATCTATCGTTACGTAGGACCTTTGTAATTTGATACGGACCTAGGTATTTACCAACCAGCTTCAGTCCTGGTCCTAGCTGTGTTCTCTTAATCGCTACTAGATCGTTTTCATCATATCGTTTCGCTTCCTTCCTTTTTTTATTAAATGTTCTTCTGTTCTCCTCCTGCACCTTCGCTATATTCTTCTGTGCTTGTATTCTCAGTTCGTCCCGGTCTTCTTGGAATGTATTCGCCCATTCCGCTTCAATTACTTCTCTGATTCTTGCGTCGTCCCTTAATCTCATGCGGACACCGCATAGTAAATTGAATGGAGCTGCACCAGTAGTTCGACTTGGCGTCGCGTTGAGGTACTGTTGTGACAATACTAAATACTTATGCCATTCCTGTGGGTGGGGTGCGGATAGTTTTGCCAATACAGGTATTAACGTGCGATTAATCCTTTCTACCTGGCCGTTTCCCCTAGGCACACCCGTAGTTACCAACACGTGCTGAATGTTTTCTTCTTTGCAGTACTGTTCAAATTCATGCGACGTGAATGCGCTGCCACGATCCGATATAATTCTCCTCGGATTACCGAAAATAATCGCTTGCTTTTTCAAACGGTCTAAGACCTCTGCCGTGCTCGTAGTTTTTGTCGCGTATATCCACACAAATTTTGTAAATGCATCTACTACTACCAGAATATGACGGTAGCTTTTCCTCGTAGACGGCAGTGGACCCAAGTGATCAATATGGTACGTTTCGAGTGGCACACTGCCTTTATTTATGGGACATAGGAATCCATCTTGTTTGCCACTCTTTTTCGCCGCAAGGATACAACTCACACAGTTGTTCACGACCTTCTGAACCTTAGAGCGCATGTTCGAAAACCAGTAGTCACTTTTCACCAGCGCTGCCGTTTTGTCTGCCGCAAAATGTCCTTTTTCGTGCACACGTTTAATTATTTGTGATTGCATACATTTAGGCACCACTAATTTCATATCGTCACTGTCTTCTTTGAATAAAAGCCCCCCTCTCACACGGTAACCTTCGTATTTCCGTTCACGCGCTAACGCAAGGATTTTTCCTAACTCACTATCTTCACTTTGCGCTTTTCTTATTCTCGCAGTCACACTCTCTTCACTCTCACTCAACATACACACCGGTAGTGCATTGCGACTTAATGCGTCTACGTGTAGCATATTTTTACCCGGCCGATGTTCTATCGAATAGTTAAACTCCTCAAGCAATAATGCCCATCGAGCCACACGTACGCACAATTCTTTCTTTCGCATTGTCAATGAAAACGCTTGACAATCTGTAATTATTTTAAACTGTATGCCTAGTAAATATACCCGGTATTTACGCAATGCCTTTATTATTGCCAGCACCTCGAGCTCATAGCTGGTATATTTCATTTCTGCGGGTGTCGTTTTCCCACTTGCAAAAAACACGGGGTGAAATGTGTTATCTCTGCTATCTCGTTGAAGCAAAATTGCACCATACCCATACATAGAAGCGTCTGTGTGCAACTCTGTGTCAACGTTTGGTTTATACAGTCTCAATACAGGCTTATTACTCATTATATTCTTTAGGTGCTCAAATGCTAATTTCTGTTTCTCATCAAATTGGAATTTTACACCATTTTTTAGTAAATCCGATAACGGTCGCGCTATTATGGAGTAGTTTGGCACAAATTTACGGAAATAACCGGTCAGACCTAGAAATTGCTGAATCTGTTTGATGCACGTGGGTTGTGGAAACTTCGTAACTGCTTCGGTTTTACCATTAGATGGACGAATAGTACCACTCTCTATTATATGCCCTAAGAACTCTACCTTTTCCTGCAAAAAGACACACTTTTGCCAATTGATCTTTAAGCCAAATTGCTGCGCTGTACTCAAAACTTTCTCAAGGTTTTTTAATCCGCTAGTGTAATCCGCAGTAGGAATGATTAAGTCATCCATGTACGTTAAAACTATTTTGTCATCTATCAGCTCTCGAAAAGCGGCATTGATGAATTTTTGAAAAATCGCTGGTGAGTTGCACAACCCAAACGGCACATATAAAAATTCATAATGACCCTCCGGCGTTATAAACGCCGTATACTTCCTACTCTCCTTATCTAATTGTACATGAAAAAACCCGTTTTTTAAATCCAGCGTGCTATAAACGGTAGCTGATTGAAGAGCGTCTAGCTGATCATCGATCAATGGAAGCGGGTACCGGTCCTTTATTATTTTCTCATTTAATTTCCGATAGTCGATGCATAATCTAGTCGTGCCATTCTTCTTCGCAACTAAAACAACTGGACTCGCATACTCTGATAGGGATGGCTGTATTATACCGTCTCGAAACCAATCACTGACATGAGCATTTACTTTTTCTTTTTCCGACGGAGACAAACGCCGAGCTCTCTGATATACTGGATTCTCATCCTTTAATACCAAGGTCATTTTGATGCCTACTTCTCGCGTTTTTACTGGGTTATAATTATCAATTAATTTTTTTATTTTCTCTCTGTGCTCGGTGCTAACAATATTCGACACATCTATCTCGCTAGTTTCAGACACACACTCAATCTTAAAAATTTCAGGAACGCTACATTCATCCGACTGTAACGCTGCGGACTTGCTGATTGAAACATTACCTGCTCTAACAGTCATCTCTACTGTATTTAAAAAGTCTGTTCCTATCAAAAGCGGGTGCCGCATCAAAGTGTCTGAAATTACGCGTATCGTCATTGGGTAAAGTTCACCGTCAATTTCAACGTTTACACAAACCTCTCCTAAGGTTTTATTATCGTCCGATCCTATCCCTCTAAATTTAATTTCCTTCCGCGACAGTTTAGACAACCCTAACTTAATATATTGATCAGCACGCATAAGAGACAGGTCGCTACCCGTATCTATTAACGATGTTACATTGTAACCGCCTATTTTAACATCTTTATAACATTTACCGTCAATAGGTTCAACCAAGTTACATCCGTTCTTCACACTAGCCTTTTTCGGACACTTAATCGCAATATGCCCAAACTCTTTACACTCAAAGCATTTCGCACCTTTATGCTTCACTGGGCAATCAGCACTATAATGATTTTGCAGTCCACAATTAAAGCAACGCACCACTTTTGTATCTTCTTTCTTCTCGTACTTCACATTCTTCGCTGGGTACGGCTTGCTTTCTGCTCTCGGGTATGTAGTGTTGCCTTGGTGTCTCCCACGCAGCGATAGTTTTTCGAACGCTTCCAGAAGCGTGGACTTTGTCTTTAATCTTTGAAGATACGCATGGTCTCTCAACGCAGGATCGGGGATGCCCTCAATTATGTACTCAATCAGCTCGTCTTCTTCAATTGATATAAGGTTTCCCAAGATCACCTTTCTGTGCATGTATTCACTAAAGGTTTCGTCGCACCTCCACGTACGTTCCTCGAACTGTTTTCGCCTAGTTATTTTGCGAGGACTATGATGAAACATCTCTCTTATTTTATCGAGGAGATCGTCAACACCCATAGCAATGTATTCAGACTTCGAATGCATCCACTCATAAGCTCTACCAGTCAGTCGCGAGCCGATGACGACCTTCATTTCATCGTCAGATAACCTATATGTAGCCCTTAGGAATCGAACCTGTCTTTCCCACGTCTCGAAGGTATCACTGTTGCCATCGTAACGGTTTAGTATATCTGCGACGGCCGTTACTTTCATACGCGGTCGCTCGTCGCGTCCTGCCAACGGACTTCGTGCTGCCCTCTCTTCGTTATCGTTCAGGCTTAGGGCTTGCCATTGTTTCAATATTTCAATTTCTCGGCGAGCTAGTTCAAGCTCGCGTTCCATCACGGCTCTCTCTCGCTGTTGTACCTCTATTTCCCGTCGAAGAAGCACAACTTCGTTAATATTTGGACTTGACTCACTCGCCAAAGGTTGATTTACGACTTCGTTGGTTTCGGTCACGTCTTCCATTGTTTCTCTCATCCAATTGCCACCTGGATCAACCGCCATCAATCGCGCGAGCAGTTCACTTTTCACACCTTGCATAGATAGTCCCAAAGCTCGTAATTTGTCCCTTAATTGTTGTACTGAGAACTCATTCCCAGTTTTTGCCACCGAACTCATTTTTATCGTTTGTACCGTTCAACTAACCTCACTGTATGCACATCATTCTGTCCGATGCACCACCTACGTCTTCCTTGTTGTTGAATAATGATTTTATCCCGGCTGAGCCCCCAAATTTATGTAGGGAAAACACAGAGAAGGCCTCAGACAGAAATATATGCAAAATATATTTATTGATTAATAACTAGATCTCTCGTCGCCGTTCGTCGCTCGTCGCCGTTCGTCGTTCAGCACGTCTCAACGTGTACTCCCCGCTCGTCACTTCTTTCTTTTTGTCTCTCGCTTCGTCTCTATATTTCGCGTCGTCTCACGCACTCACACGCACACATCATCGTCTCAGGCTCTTTTTCGTTTCTCGCTGCGTCTCTATACTTCGCATCGTCTCACACACTCACACGGACACACCATCGTCTCAGTCTCTTTACCTCCGCACTCTTCTCGCTCACTCTCTCTCTTTCTCTCCTGCTTTCTCACTCTTTATCGTCTTATACTCGCAGTCACATAACGCATGCATGTCAAGATTTTAGGAATCCTACAATACCGAGTCATTTCATCACGATTCCATTACAATCGACGCGTCCCCGTTCACCTACATTATTCAATGATTCGATTGATCGGCCCTTCGCGCAAAATCCCGAAACTCCTCCCGGAATCTCCTCGACTTTATCTTTTCGCCAACTACAAATGGGTCCCGGTGGAATTCAACTTGGGCGCGAGGGTAATCCCAACGGTGGGAGATGAATGGACGATAAAGTGAATAATACGAGGGGAAAGTTTCACGGAAGTGAAGCGAAATAAAGTGTGCTAGAAGGAGAGTGGGACGAGAAACGAGGAAGTAGAAATAAACAAAATGCACGACGCAATGCGACCATAGTCCTCGAAAACGTGAAATCTCGAAAGTTCGGCAGTTAAGATCGCCCCTTCCTTCGTCCTTTTTCACCCCTTACCAGCATCCAGCCCTGTCTATCGACAAGATCCAACGGGAAGCCTCATTATGTTACGTCGCGCGCTCGCGTGAACACCGAGGGTTTCCGATCTCGCCCCACGAAACCCAACGCCGTTTATGGCGATTAAATTATGGTCACGTTGCAGTTACACGTGGCTCCTCCCCGCGTGGGCCTGCCGTAAACTCAGACTGGAGGGTGCGCGTGAACGCGCGTTCACGCGCCTGCAAACGTGACACTGAGTCGGAGCGCGCGCGGGCGTATATCGGCCGGTACGACGCCATATCCGCGCATACGAACGTGATGTAGCACGAAATAATGCACGTGCTCGATCCTCTCTCACTCTCTACTCTCTCCTCCTACTCCGCAAGCTTCCGCGTACGGTCCAACGCACTCGTCTCTCCCCTCGCTCTATCCGCGTGATTACCACGGGGGGTTAGCACGAGAGACACCGCAAGTTTACTCGCCACCGACCTAGGCGGAAATCGTACGCTCCCGGTTTACGTGGCCCGATAATTACGAAATAGTCTCCCACCTGCTCCAGCCCTACCCGTCCGTCGCGTCGTCGCACGCTCGACGATTCGGGAGCGAGCGACGAGTCTGGAAGCGGGTGGCGGTCGAATGCGTGCACGTTTACTCAACTGTGAATAATCGATCCGCTTCTGGAAAGGTGTGAGAGAGAGAGAGAGAAGTAGAACAGAGAGAACGACGAGAGAGAAGCCGTTGCATCGCGTTAGAACGGGTTATACGCGGGGAATGCAATCGCATCCAACGTCGAGTCGAGCGGACGAACGGGCCGGTGGAAACGCACTTATGTAATCGTCAAGATCGATGAGCATCGACGAGAGCGTCCCCACGTCCGTGCCGTTCCTCTCCATTAATTGGACCAATTTTAATAACAAACTCGGCCGACGTGCTTTTTCCCGCGAATCTTTTAATTGGAGGAACGTGGGACGCTCAAAGAGAGGACCTTCCTCGAGCGGCTCTTTTTTTTAAAAACGAAGCGCGCCCTACTGTCTGCGACACGGCGTTACATCCTTCTGGTCGAGAGAGAAAATAGAAAATGGAGAACATTTTCAACGAACGCCTGGAAAGGATCGGCCGGATATTTGTTCGGACTCGACCTCGCGAAAAAGAGTACAGACTGCGAATTGGACGAGACAGTGAAGCGCATTGGAATCGAAGCATTTGTTTTACGCGAGCGACGAAATCTCGCGGGAGCAATCGACTTTTACAACCGCTCGATCTGTCAGGCAAGCTCGATGTAACACGACGATTCGAATGACGTCGAGAATTCGTGCACGCGACGCTTCACGGGAAACGGGGTCCCTGCGCCGCTGTTACCTTACTTGAAAGGGAGGCGAAGGAACAAAAAAAAGCAGCAACCGGCGCGTGCACGTGTCATGAGAGAGAAGAGAGAAGAGAAATCGATTCTCGCGATATATTTGGAGCGCACCGGGAGAGACTGCTTCAAAGATTGGAAGACATCTCGCTGCGGGGACCCTTAGTCGCGAAAAAAAAAGAACCTAGGCGCGAGAATGGAGCAAACTCGCGAGAGACCGAAAATTAGAATTCCTACAAAAAACGCAAATTTGTATCCAAGTCCCCAATAAGACGTCCGATTACACGCGTAGCTTAACCCCTTGAGAATACCCAACACCTCCTTTATCGCTACACTCTCTTGATACCACAGTCGATTTTCTAACATCGAAAAACTCTCTCGTCCCAACTCATTTGTCTTTCCTCTCGTTCCTCTTTCTCCTCGTCACTTACCGCGTTGCCAAATCGGCATGCTCTGCGGATTGCTGTCCACTTCGCATTTCAGGCTGATGGACATCCCCTCGACGACCGGGATTCCGAAGCCAGGTAAACGCGTTATCGCGAACGCCGGTTGATCTGAAACAGGTATCAAGCAATTAGTGTCAATGCCATCCAGTTCGACGAACTCCTGGATGGATGGAGGTGGACGAGGAGGAGGAGGAGAATTGAGAGAGGTACGTGCCGATCGATGCGCATCGAGAAAAGAGAGGTGCAGCAGAAACGTTTATCCGAATATCGCAGTGGGCGAGCGACGGGCGAACGGATGACGAGCTTGGGGGTGGGACACGAGAGGGTTGATAAAGAGGATGGCAGAAGGGGACGAGAGGGCCCTGAAGGGATGGAAGAGCGAAAGCAGGCCGTTCCAGTTGGCGCGCCGGAAACACGCCGTAATACTTTTCGCCGTTCGATTGACAAGCGCGAGCCGAGCCGAGCAACGGCTCGAAGATTGAAGCGAGCGTATCGCTCCCCATCCTCCGTCTGCCCCCTGGCTACACGCCCCCGGCTCCCATCCTCCGACCCCAATTCTTCTCCCCTTCACCGACCCTCCTCGCCGCAGCACAACGCTCGCGAAACTCGTTCCCTTTCGCGAGGGGGATGCAATTTAGATAGCGGCCCGACAAACAGTCGCGCCGCGGTAAATCTATTATCGCGTCGACGTGCAAGCGCCCGCCGCGATTCTTATTACTGGGACGAATGGGACGTTAAAGCGAGTTCCTATTCCGGAGAAGCGATGCGCTTCCATTAAGAGGCGCGTTGTAATGCGGCGTCGAGACAAATCCCAGAGGAATCTGGCAAGTGCATTTTCCATTATGATAATATTTTAAGGGCGAGACAGGCGCGGTGTCTCATTGAGAAAAAAAAATCCGCTGACGGAATTTAACGTATCCGTCGGGTAGATTCAGCCTTCGGTCGCGTTATATCATACCTCGAGGAGGAAAGAGTTGGAGGAGAAGAGGGAATCTCGATGATCGGTGCGGACACGTTCCATCGACATAATTGAGAGATAAGCAGGTTTCGGTATTGCGATCGAGAAGTTTCTCGACTAGCCGCGGCGAGCTGAACGAAGTCATCTCGTCCCGCGCGACTCTTACCTCCGCGCCAATCCTCTACCAATCCTCTCACGCCACTTTTCCTCCTCCTTCTCTTTCATCCTGCCACGAGCTCTCCTTCCACGCCATTAACGACGAACGTCCAACCGTGTGACGAGATCCTCGTGAGCGTGCACTTATAGACAGGAGGTCACTAGCGTGTA